>MU730789.1:134868-152740 GCA_026770625.1 Nicotiana glauca
AATTTCATGGGTTTTCATTAATAGCCCATTATGTTGCTCGGCTATAAGAAGATGTGAGATAAGTTCGGAATACCTTTTAAATCCCATCTCTCGATATTGCTGCTGCATGAGCATATTCGAGGCATGAAAAGTGGTGAAAGTTTTCTCCAACATATCATAATCAGTAATATTATCACCACATAATTTTAATTGGGAAATAATTCTGAACATAGCAGAATTATACTCACTAATAGATTTAAAATTTTGTAGCCTTAGATGAGTCTAATCATATCGTGCTTGTGGAAGAACGACCATCTTCAGGTGGTCATATCTATCTTTCAAATTATTCCACAGTATGACTGGATCTTTAACAGTAAGATATTCCATTTTCAGGCTTTCATCAAGGTGATGGTGTAGGAATATCATTGCTTTGACACGGTCTTGGTTTGATGCCTGATTTTTATCATTGATGGTGTCTGCTAGACCCATCGCATCAAGATGAATTTCAGCATCAAGCACCCAAGACATATAGCTTTTGCCCGATATATCCAGGGCTACAAATTCAAGTTTAGAAAGATTTGACATTATTTAGGAAAAGAAAGTTCTTACCTCAGATACTTTCAAAATATTTGCTCGAGATGGCAGAGTCTCGTGCTGATAACGTATTATAAAATAAAGACTGTAATGTAAAGACAAGTATAGAGAGAAACTGATATATTATTCGAATTCAAACTGATGTACATAATGAACTGAAAACTCTTCTATTTATAGAAGAAAGGAAGCTGCTGTGTAAGCTGCTACTGCAAGCTGCTGTGTAAGCTGCTACTACAACCTGCTGTGTAAGCTACTATAAGCTGCTGTGTAAGCTGCTACTCCAAGCTGCTGTGTAAGCTACTACAAGCTGGTGTGTAAGCTGCTACTATATCCGATATGGATAATCTTATACTAAGAGTAATGTTTATCCATAACGGAGTACTGAAAGGATAAGCTCATTATACCCGCTATGGATAATCTTCTACCAGAATAATGTTTATCCATAATCGGATATTGAAAGGATAAACTTATTATACCCGATATGGATAATCTTCTACTGGGGGTAATGTTTATCCATAACCGGATACTGAAAGGATAAACTTATTATACCCGGTATGGATAACCTTCTACCGGGGGTAATGTTTATCCATAACCGGGTACCGAAGTGATAAGCTTCTTCAGGAGGCTTATTTCCAATAGAGTACTAAATAGATAAACATATTTACGACGGAGTCCCATATGGATAAGCTCTTATTTACAACGGAGTACTAAATGAATATCCATAATATAATATATTTATAACACATATTGTATAGTAGTAATATTTTTCGCGAGTATAAGCCAATTTTATATTTTGCCAATAAAGAAATGGAAAATTGGGAGAGAGAGAGCGCCCTGACCTTGGTCGTCAACATGAAATCGCCATTCTTCCAAAGGCCATTCTTAACGTAGCGATCACATTGGGAAATTCTCCTCAAAACTGCCAAAATCAAAGCAATCCCGATATCTGCTGCGTCTTCAGTAATCAAATCGGGACAGTAAGTAACCTTAATTCCTTTTTCCCTGCAGAGTTCCAAATCGATCTTGTCCAATCCCACACTGTAGCTCGATACAATTTCCAGCTTCGGTAATGCACCAATTAGCTCCGCATTTGCTCCGATTGTTGCGTTTCCAACGACTCCTCTGATAGATTCAGAATGCAAGTTGAAGAAGTTGCTCTTTTGGTGTTCGGGGAAATTCCAGAGCCGGAAAAAGTTGAAACGCTTGTCGAGCTCTTGCTCTAGGTATGGCGACATTGGGCAGGTCATTAACACTCCTATAGATTCCATTGCTTGTGATAGTTTGGAAGTAGGCGAATCGATGAGCTTATTCCTCTTTTCTTAAATCTCACTACTTGCTTATTGCAGTTGGAAGGTGAGACTGCCCCCCGGGAAAATGGGGACAGTGGTGAATCAATTGATTTTGTGCTGGTTGCAATTTTTATTTTTATTTATAATTTTTATGTCACATATCTCGAAAGATATTTATCAGAAAAGAAAATAAGAAATTTTTAGAAGATTTTTTTCTTGTGTTTAGGTTGGAGTTTTTGGCCAATATTGTCCCTTATCTTTGAACATCTTTAGTCTCACTGGCACAATGTGTTCAAAAACTAACAGTGTCACCCAACTCTAATTCATGAAGCAAATTTTCTGCTCTGAAGCAAAAATTTTCCTCTCCTTTTATAGGATACCGCAAATTATCACTTTAAGTTGACCATGAAATATCTCATTCTACGTCAGTACTCTATAGCCGCTGTAAAAATAATAACCGAAAATATATATAAAATTTGTATATTTTTTTGTGTGTTTATATGATATATATATATATATATATATATATATATATATTCGGCTACCAGATGTAAATAGTTTCTGCTACAGGATAAAAGTGATAATACAACCTAGTTATCCGATTGCTTCAATAATATGCCTATAAGTTATCCTGACAGCTTTATTTTTCAAATTTTAACTTTTCTTTTTAAAAAAATCAACCGAAATTTTTAAATTTATATATATACAAAACAATATACAAATTTTATATATTTTTTTGGCTATTATTTTTACAATGGCTACATAATATCATTTTCTCATTGAAAACTAGCACAAAAGGGATATTTTCAAGGTCAAAATTTTAGAAGACATTATCAAAAAAAATGAGGAATTAAAGTGATTATTTGCGATATTCAATAAAAGGAGAGGAAACGTTTTGTTTCAGAGCCGAAGATAACACAGTTAGTTTTTGAACATATTGTGTCAGTAAGACTGAAGGTGCTCCACTTTAGCATATTTAAAAGACTAAATATGCTCAAGGTTATATTTGAGGGACCAAAATAAACATACCCTCAAAGATAAGGGACAATATTGGTCAAAATCTCGTTTAGGGTGCAAAGGATTTATTTTTGAACCATTTTGCTTCCTAATATTTATCCCGTCATCACAATTAATTGGAGTAACATGTATTTTACATCAATTTATGCATCCTTGACAACTTAACATGGTTAGTGAAGACAGTATAATAGCAGACTTCAATTTGTTTGAAATTAAGGTATAATCTCTCGGTTCACTTTTACTTGTCCACTATCGATTTTATACACTCTAATAAATAAAGTACATAATTTATCATGATACCCATATTAATTAATGTATAGTCTTAATGGATTTAGAATGAGTAATTAATACTAAGGGCAAAACAAAAAACATAAATTATTTTTATTTTTAATATGCGAAAAGTGACAAGTAAAAAAAAATTATTTTTAGAATACTTGACAATTAAGTGAACAGAGGGAGTAGTCCCTATGTTCTATTTTATTGGGCAATATTTCCTTTTTGTCTATTCCAAAAAAATAAATTTGAAAATAAATTTTATTCTTAATGAGATAATTTACAATCATACAAATATTTATAGCTTGTTTTCGACCATAAGTTACAAAAAATATATATTCTTTTGTGATTAATCAAACTTTGCCACATAAAGTGAAACGAGGAGTAATATTATGTTGTTTATAAGTCCACATGATTATGCATCCTAATTTCTAATGGATAGAAAGAAATCAAGAAAAGCGCAATCATATTACAGAAAAAGGAATGACATTCTCGAATAGAAGTTGACATTACATCAAAATATTACAGAAATGTAATTTCTAATAGAAGTTGACTCTTGCTTGCACAGAAGCAGGTCGTGCGACGCAATCATGTTGTGTACTAAAGTAAAAGGCCACTTGTCAACCTTGAGAGAACCGCCTTCCTATTTGAACATCCCATATATTTGAGGAGAAAAAGTTGTCTCTTTTAATTCTTGATTCTTTAATTTGTTAAATGGATGGCCTGACGTTAAAATTCAGCCATCCATTGTCTCAGCAATATTCTTCTAAAAAAAGCAAGAAAAATTGTAAGTATAAGCCAAAGAGGAGAATTTTCCTAAATTCGTAAAACAACACAAATGACCTGTTTTCATCTTTCATTTTACAAAAACATGCACCCCACGTTCTCTCAACCATTCACAAAAACAAGAGAACAAACATGAAAAGACTTCTTCATTCTCTATCAAGAAAACTTCCGTCTCCTTTTCTCTTCTCTCCTATCTGCGCCAGCTGAAACCCTTTCCTTTTTCTGACGCCAAAAGTTTCCATTTTGTTCATCTATCTCCATATCATATTATATTTCTGTTTTATGGTCTCAAACTTCGTCGCGTAAGACAACATTTTTTGGCTTGAATCAGAAAAAATGGTTCGAGCACTAGAAGAAGAGAAAGAGATTCCATCTGCTGAATCTCAAAAGGTTAATGGGTTGAAGCTTCTTCGTAAAGAGACCATCAGGTCACGTAATAAAGCCGACGATTCAGGCTCCGCTATCATCAACCAGAACCAGCCTTCAGGCATGTCATCTTCTTCTACTTTTCTTACTCTTTCAAGAGAAAACTCTAGTCTTGTTGAAAATGTTATCACATTTTTCGTTTATTCGCTCTTTTGGCTGAAATGAATTTTCATGGATTTCTGTTATCCGAATTCGTTGTTCCTAATCTTTTCTATTTCTCGTGTTTTGATCATATTTTTTACGAACGTACTCTGCTCATTCTTGTTCAGATATGGAGCTGATGAAGGAAAAATTTGCTAAGTTGCTCCTTGGTGAGGATATGTCTGGCGGAGGAAAGGGTGTTTCATCAGCATTGGCATTGTCAAATGCAATTACAAACTTAGCAGGTATCTGAATCCTACCATATTCTCAGCTATATATATATACCTTTATCTGATGAATATATGTATCAACAACAGCAACAACGACCAAGTGTATTCCCCCAAGTGGGGTCTGGGGAGGATGAGAAGTACGCAGCCTTACCCCTACCCTAGACGGGCAGAGAGGCTGTTTCCGATAGACCCTCAGCTAAAGAAAAATGAATATATGTATCACCATAAAAAAGCAAAAAAATTGAGATTTTTTTTCTGTTGAATATATGCATCACCAGAAAAAAAATCTCAACTTTGCCTGTTATTTTTCTACAGAGATCATTTGAAGGTTTCATTGTATGCTACTTTTTCATATCTTTTGTTTTGTTTTACAAAATGCAGCTTCTGCATTTGGGGAACAGAAGAGATTAGAGCCCATGCAACCAGAGACAAAAGCCAAGTGGAGAAAAGAAATTGATTGGCTTTTATCTGTTACAGATCATATTGTTGAATTTGTTCCTTCTAAACAAAAATCAAAAGATGGAACAAACATGGAGGTATATATACCTCTCTCCCTTGAAATTTTTCTTCCCATATTTCGCCTATGTAAATAACAAACTAACACGAACCAAAACGTGTACTTCTCAGATTATGGTGACAAAGCCGAGAACTGATCTTCAAATGAACATCCCAGCACTACGCAAACTAGACGCGATGCTTCTGGTAAGATAAAACTTTTTTTTTTTCTTTGGTTTATTTTTTGTGGTTTGATGTCATTCTAAATAGTGTAATTTGTGAGATCAATTATGCTTATGCTTGGTTGATAACAAACAGGATTGCTTAGATAGTTTTAGAGACCAAAGTGAAATCTCTTATACATCGAAGGATGATGAAGGAAAAAATAGCAGGGCAGATGACAAATGGTGGATACCTACCCCTAAAGTTCCGCCTAATGGCTTGTCCGATACTACGAGAAAATGGCTGCAATTTCAGAAAGATTCTGTGAACCAAGTTCATAAAGCAGCCATGGCCATAAATGCTCAAGTTCTAACAGAAATGGAGGTCCCTGAAAATTATATAGAATCCCTACCAAAGGTAAGATAAAAATCTAGAATCTCACTATAGCTAAATACAAGCTTATTAGCTGGATTTAATATTACTCTTTTTCTTGTGTATTCAGAATGGGAGAGCAAGCCTTGGAGACTCGATATACAGGAACATCACTGATGAATACTTTGATCCTGATTACTTCCTTTCAACTATGGACTTGTCTTCGGAACATAAAATATTAGACCTCAAGAACAGGATTGAGGCTTCTGTAATTATATGGAGAAGAAAAATGAATGCTAAAGATGGGAAATCAGCCTGGGGTTCAGCCGTTAGTATGGAGAAGAGAGAATTATTTGAAGAAAGAGCAGAGACTATCTTGCTTATCCTTAAGCATCGGTTCCCTGGAATTCCTCAGTCATCACTAGACATAAGCAAAATCCAATACAACAGAGTAAGAAGCAACCCCTGTTGATAATCATAAGAGTGTAGACTAGTTATCTAGCTTCTGTATGATATGCAATTACATACTTCATTTTACCATAATATCCATCTGTTTTTTTCTTGGTTCTCAATTTTGTTTCATCTTTTCTTCTTTGATCTCCTTATGACTTCACAAAAGGATTCCACATATTATAGATAATCTAGTTCTTGAACTTTAAAATTTTGTCTTAATCTTTGTTATCTAACAGGATGTGGGACAAGCTATTTTAGAAAGCTATTCGAGAATAATTGAAAGCAGGGCATACACAGTCATGTCACGAATCGAAGATGTTCTCCAAGCAGATTCTGTGGCCCAAAATCCTGCCAATGGAGAGGTAAAGAGGTTTCCTGGAGATGATTCCTTAGGAGTAGCAGCATCAGAAGCATTCCCAGATGGTAAGGAAGAAGTAGAGAAGCTTAATTCTGCAGAGACTCCTAATTCAATGACACTGCTGGATTTCATGGGTTGGGGAGCAGAACAAGGAGACGATGATGCTGAGAAAGAACTGAAGGAGGACCGAACCAAAGACACCGATGGAAAGCTCCTAAGTAAACCTCCAAATATAGTCACTAATAAGAGAGTGTCTTACCTAGAGAATTTAGCTGGTTCCAGAAGTCCAACAGCACGCCACTAGCATACTTCATTGCAGAATACTGATTGACTCATCAGAGGCAAGGATCGACGAACAGAGTTTCATCAGATTAAGAAAGCTCGGCGTCAAATGTACATATCGAGATGAAGCATGCCAATCTAGGATTTCACTAAGTCATTCCTTTTGTAAATAGGGATACAGTTAGTAGACCTACTGGGTCTGTGGCAGTTCTTGAAATGATTTACTCAGTACAAGATGTCACCTTGTTGTCGAACAACAATGGAAATTACAGACCTTTTACCTTGAATAACCTCTGGTTTTCAGATCTATTAGTAACATGATCTGTAGTTCAAAATTTAAAGTCTATTTGGTTTGCACTTTACAGAATCATTAATTGGATATTAGTTAATTCACCAGCAACTTATCTTAAATCCTTCTTTCACTTCACCAAAAGAAAGTATAAGGTGAGAATATATCAAAAATTTGCTGAAATTCACAGACAAATTAAGGCAAGAAACTCTTTTAGTTATGTTACATAGCAGTGGCGGACCCAGAACTTTATACAAGCGGGTTCAGACATATATTAGTCTTCGGTAGCAAATATACTGGTTCTCAGCTACGGTCAACATTAAAAGCGACACTAAGTTAATACACAAGGTTTACCTTGCTCTCTTTATTTAGATTCTTAATATAATGTTAAAGAAAACGTTGCTCGCTACTCTTTGTACTAAGTCGCCTTGTTTTTTTTAATTTTAAATTTACCTAGATTTCAACAGCAGATCTATTTCTCTACATATTTACAATCGCCTTTCTTTATAAAAAAAAATTAAATGTACTTAGATTTCAAAAGCTGATCTATTTTCTCTATATATTTGTAATTTATTAAAACTTATTTTTATAAAGTTTATCGTAACAAACATCAAATTAATCTATATNTTATTTCTCTACATATTTACAATCGCCTTTCTTTATAAAAAAAAATTAAATGTACTTAGATTTCAAAAGCTGATCTATTTCTCTATATATTTGTAATTTATTAAAACTTATTTTTATAAAGTTTATCGTAACAAACATCAAATTAATCTATATTAAAATATCAAACTCATAATTTTGACTCACGCTATCCGTAAATCAAAAACAACACAAGAGAGCTATAAACTAAATTAAATTAATAATTTCAACATAAAAAGTTCCAAAACTATGAAAAGAAACTAATACATAAAATAAACAATAAGAGAAAGAAGAAGAAACCACAGTAGCTATGCATGTCGATAATGAAGAGACGAGTAAAGTAGTTTAAAATAACATGAAATGTTTCTTATAAAAGGGTTGTCAAGTTTTGATAGAATAATATTTGAAGGAAAATCAAAAACAAAAATTATTATGTGTATAGCAACCAATTTATATAAATTGTATTTTTATGCATATTGGGGTCCTTTAAAATATTCACCTTAATAGCTCCATTCTTAAACCAAAAGAAAATGAAAAACAAAGGCATAATGCTTTCAAATCACGGAGATAAAATGTTAAAAGTGATGTATGTGTTTATGTGGCGTTCCTTCATTTAGCACATGTAAAAATAAAGGGCAAGCGACCCAGTTTCGAACCCACGACCATTCGCATATTATGAACCCGCTTGAACCATCCGAGCAAGGCAGTCTAATTGTCAAGTGGGTTCAACTTTACTTAATTTATACGGCATTATTTCTTAGAAAGATAATTTACACATCAAAATTGTAAAAAAAATTTACGAAGTGGGTTCAATTGAATCCTCTTGAACCAGTGTGGGTCCGCCCCTGTTACATAGAAGTTTGTGACCTTTTTCAGAAGTCAAAGTTGGTACTTTTAATAGTGTAATTTACAACACCAAATAGCAATGATCACCAACATGAACTAATAAAAGTTAACATCCCAGTTATTTGAGTAGAATATCAGAAGCCACCAAGTAAGAAAGCAATGCTACAAATTTACCATAAGATATAACTTGTTATAATGGAAAGTCTTCAATTATACTTATACAAACTGGGGAAACATACATCAATTACAAATTGAAGGTTGAATTTTGGATCGAAAGCAATTAGATCTTGCCACGTGGGCCGAGCTTGGGTGGAAGTTGTGGACCTTTCTTGATTGGTAGGATATCCCCTGATGCTGTCGAACTGAAGTAAGCGAGGGTGGAGCCACCTCCCAATATCAAGAATTTGAGCAAAAGGCCTCTCTTGGTGAATGGAGCAGCAAATGTCTCAAAGAACTTGCTCTACAAAACACAAAGCAGCAGGCGAGACAGTTATAACTCAGACACCTGCTGCAATACTAATCTCTTAATTTATTCATCAATGATGTGGGCACAAATAAGATACCTGAAGAGGGTTGTATGGTGAAGGTGCATCCGATCCATACAAGTCCCACTGGCCAGTGGTGTTGCCCAAATCCTCCAAATCAAAGTATACACTCTTGTCACCATATTTGGCGACCACAGAGCCAGCCCTACACAAACATGTAATTACTCACATCAAAATGACCAAAACAAGCAAGCTTATAAGCATAAATACATCCAATATCGTTTTTATCCCCCCTTCTTCAGTGACTATATGAAGAGAGGATCTTATTCTTTTTTAAAGTTCCTTCTTTTATTAGATGAACTGAATCTTGTTGGGCTAAAACGGCTCAAAGATACTCATAACAAGGTGGGATATTGCCCGCTTTGTGCCAAGCCCGCATGGTACTCCCCAAAAGGCCTCATATTATTAAGAGTATCTAACTCCTTATGAGTAGCCTCTTTTTCCTTTCTACTTTTCATGTGGGACTTTGTTCATGCACGCCCACTAAATCCAACCAATAAACCGAAGTTCACAAATGACACTAAGAATTGTTGAAAACATGATTAGTTAAGTAAAACCATGCTCTCCTAACGGCTTAAGCTTTTAGACGAGGTGATCACACTTCCATCATACACAGTGACGAAGCAAGAAATTTTACAAAAGGTGTTCAAGGTTTAATATATATTTATAGACTATATACATAGTATAATTTTTAATATACATAGTATAATTTTCTGACGAACTGAACAACTTTCACTCCAAATTTGTAACAAATAAGTTTTGACCTATATACATAAAGGCCATTCCTTACCTGGATTTATTGGGCTTCAAATTGAGGCGAGATGATTTGAGATGAAGCTTAGTTCCAGTAATGGAGCTTCCAGCTAGGCCCTTGACATTGGTGGTAGGCTGCACTGCAGCAAGGGTTGCCAAAGATGCCATGGCTTTCACTCCAAACTAACAAAACTACTTTCAGAATTCAGACAGTGGCCTGGCAATTGGTGGGAGTGTGGATACCTCTGGCTTGTTGATCTTTATGCGTGGATCCAAGCAAGACATGTGGCAAACTTGGTATCTTTTTAGAGATATAGAATCCCATTTGAGAGGCGACATGTGTCATATGCTGGATAAGCCTATCCCTTCAAACTTGTGAATTTTTGTTAAATTTGAGCGAAGGTATTTTTTTTTTTCTATGATCACATATTGCACAAAAAAAATTTCACCCTAGTTAGTAGGAAATAGATAATGCCTGCCTAGCTTGATACAAAGTGTGTTTTACGGAATTTATTTTTTGGAAAATGTTTATGTGAAAAGTATTTTCCTATGGTATTTAGTTAGTGAATGAAAAATATTTTTAGGTATCGCTGCACCAGGCTATTTCAGGCTATAAAGCTGTCAAACCCAGACAGCCCAGCCCAAGCCTCACGAGCTTTTAAATTTGGTGGGCTAGGACGGGCCGACCCTTCAATTGTTTTATAAGAAAAAAGAATTTCTTTATATCCTTAAATATTTTTTCGTGACATAGTTGATTACTCATGCAAATAACTTCTGTTTATTTAGAGCGTAAAAAAAAGCTTGATATTTGACGAGGAATCTCATAATTGAAATGCAACTTCTCTATATCTCTAATTCTTATTTTTCAAAGTTACATGAATATTTTCTCAATGTTTTTCTTTCATTTTTCTCAGATTCAGGGATTGCTTCAATAAGTTTAAATGTTGAGATTTTTTAATTTAGGATTAATATCATTGCTGATTTCATCATTATAGACCATAAAATTTTTAAAATTTCTGAAATTTGCTAGTGGTCATTTTTTTTGGGTGTATTCAGAAATGATCTTTTTCTATACTAAAGAGCAGTTTAAATATTAATAGTAGATTAAAGTAATCCAAACTGATCATTGACCACTAAAAGTAATATTTTCTTTTGAAAATTAATTATTATTGGCCAACTAAAACTTTTCGAATTAGTTATTAATTAAGCAAAAGAAAAACTAATTTTGTCATATTACATTTATGTCAAAAATGTAAATTCTAGTTGATATGGAAGGGTAAATGAGCAATCTAGGTTTTGGGAATGGAGATTATAGTTAATAGGTTTTTTTAATTTTTAATTTTTACTTTTTTAAATATTAAATATTTAATAGTTAATTAATTTGTTAATTTTTAGCCCACGGCCGGCCTAGGCCCAGCCGCGGTCAAGCCTCACGGGCTAGCGGGTTGACTTGGGACAGACTTATAAGCCTCAGTTTTAAATGGGCTCAAGAAATCCTAACCCAACCCTACCCCAAGTAGTGGGCTGGGTTGGGCTGGTCTCATGGGCTAAGCCCATTTTGACCTGTGTAAATGCTGGAATTTCATAACTGATGAGTTAATTCCGTAACTGATGAGTTAATCTCGCGCCTGTTGAGTCTATCTCTTACCTGTTGAGTCAATCTTGTAATTGATGCCTTGTTCTGACCGTTACAATCATTTATTGCATTTATTGTACGTTACATAATTGATTTGTAACTGATGGTGTAATAATGGCAAATCCCATATTATTCGGGATTAATTGATTCCTTCTTCATTTGTAATTATGAGATATTCTCCCGCATCTGATCCCGACTATTTTATGATGATCAGTTCCGAGGCTAACATGCACGGTACAGTATGTTCGATCCTGTGGGTATTTCACATATCCTCTTTACATGTCATTTTTCACTTTTCTCCAAACTTTGCTGACACATGTTGCCATTTAATAGACCCACGTGGCTAGTCTATTTTTTACTAATTCCGATAGTCCCCCCATTTTTCGGTTACTCGCTGTGATGTGATCGGGAAGTGGAAGTTTTGATATTTTTCATCCTTGCCTCTGCCTCATTAAAAACCTTGCCGGAAAACCCAATAGGGACAAAAATCGGACGAAGGAAAAAAGAGAGCAGAACTTAGAGATTCAGATGACAACTCCACCGCTTATGTTCTTTTCTTCAGTAATCAGTTGGTTTACCCCTGTCTTGTTTCGGGGTTTGAAGACAAATGTTTGCCTTATGTTTACAAAGTTCGATAATATAAATTTCGGCTTTATTTTTTGTCTATTTTAATGTTTGGATATTTGTTTCACCTTTTAACTTTGCATTAAAAATGCTTCAATATTCCATGATTCTGACAGACACAAAATTATAATTAAAGAGGGACCTTTTATAAACGTGTGATGACCCTTTCGCCGGGGTTAGGCTGGGCACTTACCAGCAAATGGAGTCGGTTGTGCTGATACTGCATTCTGTGCAATTTTTGCACAGATCCAGGTTTCGGACAGCGGTAGCAGTAGCGTGGGTGTTAACTTTCAGACCAGCGAGACATCGAGGTAGCCTTGTAGGCGTCCGCAGGACCGGCGTCTCCTCTATCTTTATTTTCAGTCTGTTATCTCATGTATTCGAGACAAACAGTTTTATATTTCTTTCAAACAGTTGTGTTTAGTATTCTTAGTAGTTCGTGAGTAATGTGACACCAGTTCTTGGGTAGAGGTTTATGTGAAAATTTCTGTATTTCATCTAGTTTATTTAACTAAGTCTTCCGTTCGTTTAAATTTATTCCGCTGCATTTATATTATCATTGTTAAATTGTTAAAAGAAGAATTTGGTTAACGAAAGAGATAGACAAGAGTTGGCTTGCCTAACTTCTATTAATAGGCGCTATCACGACTCCCGAGGGTGGAAAATCCAGGTCGTGACAAGTTGGTATCAGAGCTCTAGGTTACATAGGTCTCACACCTCACGGGCAAGCTTCGTAGAGTCTGAGGGATTGGTATGGAGACATATGTATTTATCCCCCAGAGGCTACAGAGTTAGGAAAAAGTTTCACATTTGTTCTTTCTTGTCGTGCGGTTCTGTTTCTCAAAGCTAATTGAATTCCTACTCTTGTCTTTCCACGAATGGCGAAGTCACGTACCGCTTCTTCATCTGAACAACGGCACAGACCGGTGATAGATCAACTACGTCTATAGAAGTTTTGCGAAGGTCGGATAGGTTTCACCAAACTCTTCGCTACCACTTTCAGCGGTGCATCTTTTGAGGACCCACGAGATTTTCTTGACCGCTGCTATGTGGTATTACAGAATGTGAGAATAGTCGAAAGCGAGGGGGTTGATTTTGTTGTGCTTCGGATGACAAGTAGAGGTAGTGGAAAGATAATGTATTTACCAAACCAGTTGTGGTTCCAACGAAAGAAGCAGACGTATCAAGAGATTACCTAATGAATCATGTAGGGGTTCACTGAACCTTGATGTCTAGCTGATTTATTTGAGTTGTGAAGAAAAAATATTGTAGATTATCGGATGTTGTGACCTTTGACTTAGCACAAAATGGGGAATTCCACTATCAGTGAATGGATCGTATGGTCTTGTATTATGTCAGTTTTGGCTTGGAATATATATATATATATATATATATATATATATATATATATATATATATATATATATATATATATATATATATATATATATATATATATATATATATATATATATATATATATATATATATATATATATATATATATATATATATATATATATATATATATATATATATATATATATATATATATATATATATATATATATATATATGGTACAGAAAGATTCCCCAATAATTTATACATATTTAGGGCTTGGTATTTTGCAGGGTGTAATGTTGGAACTTGTGGTATGTCTGCCTCCTTAATAATCCAACACTTCAGTATCAAGGGAGTTAGGGAAACAACTTTAAATTTTCAAAAGGTCAACTCAGTACACTCACGGTTGCGAATTTGGGGTGCTTTGGAGGAAATACAGTGGTAGACGACCTTCTCGACTATGTGGTTTGTGCCAAGATTTATCTGTATGGAGTTTTACCTTTGTGATCATTGTGCGTAAATAGGGGTAATAATCGCCCCCAAAGAATAATGAAGAGTATATGAATAAATGGGGTAGCTCAGCAGTGTTAGGCCAGCATAGCAAAAGAGGAAATTGGCCGCCGGTGTTTATGGCAAGCCTACGAAGAGGGCAGACTGGCCAATGCAACATCACCTACTCAACTCTATTTTAAGAAATGTTTTGAAGGATTTTACCTCCCGGATTCTCTGCAATATGTGGTATATGTGATCTGAACGGTTGTGCCAGATCACCATGACAGTGTCCGAATATGTCATCAGGTTCAATAAGTTAGCCTAGCCCTTAAAGGAATTGCTATGAATGTGGTAGTACTAGGCACATCATGGAAAAAAAGTTGTCCTAGACTTGGAAAAATATAATTTATGAAAGCACTCAGGCTACGTGCCCCATTGCAGTCAATACTCAGCTTACATGGCCAACCAGAGGTAGGGGTCAGGATGTTAGAGGTGGAGGTGAGACTCCTAGAGGTGGAGACCCATCCGTTGATATATTTTTTATGGTGTGGCTGAGGTCGCAACACTAGATGGTGTCGTTACTAGTACGATTTCGATTATCTATAAAGTAACAATTTTCTTAATTTGAATGGTTTTGAGTATCATGGCAAGTCCTTCTATTGTGCTCCACTTATGAGCGAGCTTCGTAATTCTGAGATCCGCTTATGTGAATTCTCTTGTTGAGAGATTCGAGAGAGATGGCTAAGTCTACCATTATATATTGTGATATTGTTCAACAAAAAACATTTGAAAGAAGAAGAAATGAAATATTTCGGTTGGCACGCCAAGCATAATACTGCTGACTCTGCACTAAGGACGAGATCCTCGCATATTTATGTAATGAGAATTATTTAAACCGTAATTATTGAGTTTTAGACCACGAGATGTGGTTATGGTCATACCTATGAAGCTTTTTATGTCAAGATATCATTGCGATAATGCCTTGCTTGTAATGCGGAGGTTAGTGTTATTGATATATACTCTATGATGTTTTGTCGGGTTGTGAAAATATTGTTAGGAGTTATTTTGGTGTTACTCTGACAGGTGGATAGGCCCAGTTACAGGGGAGACTCTGCCGAAATTTCTGAAGAACTTGGGAGTTAGAAAAAAATTTGGGATATTGAGATTGTAAGGGAAAATTTGTGTACCTAATGTGGATGGTCTTCGAGAGTTGATTGTAGAGGAGGCCCACAGTTTCCGATATTCTATTCATCCAGGCGCAATGAAGATGTATCAGGATTTGCGGCAGCATTATTGATGGCGTAGAATGAAAAAGGATATTGTGGCATATGTAGCACGGTGTTTGAACTATCAATAGGTTAAATATGAGCATTAGAGGCCTGATGGTTTATTTCAGAGGATTGAGTTTCCCGAGTGGAAGTGGGAGCAGATCACTATGGACTTCATTCTGGACTTCCGTTGACTCGGAAGAAATTTGATGCAGTTTGGGTCATTGTTGATAGTCTGATCAAGTCAGCCCGTGGGATTCGACTCCGGACTTTTAGACTGGATTATATTTGCAGCGACCACTTATCCTTTTTAGGACTAGAATTGAGCGTGATCAGTATGCTAAAAGGAAACAAGTCATTTATTGTGGATAGGAGGGAGTATATTATTTGGATAATGGTGACATGAGAAGAGAATGAAAACTACAAGGAAAAACAACTGGAAAAACTGGAGGAAAAATAACAATAAGAGAAAGGACAAAAGGTACAAGTAAACACAATTTGAAGAGACCAATACTTATTTACAGTTGGAGCAATTTATAAACTTGAACTCTGAATTTAAGAGCTTATATTCATTGACTCCATTTCCTCAAGTACTTCATAATTGCAAATTCTTTCAATTACGCATTGCTCCTGAAGGAACCGAGTGCTTTGACTGCTCCAGCTCTCAATATAAATTGATGGTAGAATGCAGCAATTGCAGCTCCAATAAAAGGTCCAACCCAGAATATCCACTCACATTCAACACAAGCCAAAAGTTAACATTAATTCCTCTATAGAATCCAACTACTGTAAATTCTTTTTATACTGTGAGCATATTTTAACTTGTTGTAGCAGGTAATATATCTTATTTACTAGGTCGCTAATGATTACTGTTATCTTTTAAATAGCTTAGAGATTGTTCGTCCAAGCCATAAAACTTTTTTTTCTCAGATAAGTACTTTTTTGAGATGTTTAGCCAAAATAAAAAAATAACATCAAAAGTAGTTTTTTTACTTTTGGAGCAAATTCCAGCTGCTTCCAAGAAGCATAAGCAGAAAATTAATTTGTTTAAGATAAAAATTTCCTTATAATAAATTACGCAAAACGAGGGATATTTTGTCCACCAGATTGCTTACTATTTCAGGGGAAACACAGATACATAAAGGGCAAACTATATTCAAGTTGTTTAAAAAAAAAATGGAGTATTTGCTTACTTGATCATCCCATGCTTTGTCTTTACCATAAATAACAACAGCTCCAAAACTTCTAGCTGGGTTAATACCAGTTCCAGTTACAGGTATTGTAGCCAAATGAACCATAAACACAGCAAATCCAATTGGAAGTGGTGCCAACACCTTTAATTAATCACATTAAAAATCAGGGGTGTTGCTCGGTAAATGGAGTGTTGGTTATGACCTATCGGGTTTCATGTTGTATTTTATCTGCTTCACCGTGGGTGTAATGAATTGCTTGGGTTCCAGACATCAAATTGTGCGTGACTGTCAATTTTGAGCATAGTGACTTGAGGTATTTCATGTGTAACAGTGTTTGGGTAGGATCGCGCATTGTGGCGAGGCCACGGGGAAATATTACCTTTCGGGGTAGATTCAGGTGTTCTATTTCTATGATGTGAGACGGGGTCTCAGCCTTGTATGGTGATGGTATTGATGAGCATGAGGTACATCTCTTTCGTTTGAGTCATTTTTTTATGATTTGAGTATGTTCAGAAAGTTTCTTATTGGTGCGTGTATTATGCAAGTTGTGGCTTAGGCCTGTATTGAGGTATCGTATCACCAGAGTGGTGTGTTGGATTCGAGATGATAGTTTGGGTCACTAATGAATACGAATGGATTTTATTTCAGCTTGTTGGAAGGATAATATCGAGGTTCGGCTTGAAATCTGTGGTGGTATTAGTCAAAAGGGAAGTGGCTTCATGAGGGTTGATCTGAGAAATGATTACGGTTTATTGCGTGTTTCATTTATCGTCGGCAGTATATGAAAGTGTTGGAATAAGACCTTAGTTGATAAGAGGTTTTCTACCGGTATGCGTGTGTTGTGGGAAACTGTTGTGAATAGAATTTATCGTTTTGGGTGTTTGGGTTATGCAGAATATCATGTGATTGCACCTGAGGTTGTAGGTATGGGTTATTACAGCTAGTTCAGGTTTATTCTGAATATAGATGCGAGGTTCTGATCTTGTGTATGATTTCAGAAAGTGCAATGTGGTTCTATGGTTTATGGACCCGATGGATGGTGGAATTTTAGTTATGTTGTGTTATCGGACCTATACGAGATAGGGTGACGCGGGATCACCCCAGGGTATATGCTTGATAAGGTCATTCAGCTATTGATTGGCTTTTAGGACAACTCTGGGTACGCTCGAGGACGAGCGTTTGTTTAAGTTAGGGAGGATGTGACGACCCGACCCATCATCTCATGAGTTACCGCTTTGTTTCCCCCATTTTATGCTTCTTCATGTTTCATTATTAGTGTTTGGTGTGTTAGAGTTGAGTTGGATTGGTTTTGGTAGAAAATGAGACACTTAGTCTCTTTAAGGAAGGCTTGGTTTGAAAAAGTCAACCGGAGGTTGACTTATGAG
>MU730789.1:162284-174318 GCA_026770625.1 Nicotiana glauca
CTCCTTTCTAATCTTGTGAGGGGGAATTTACCCCATAGGTGAAATAATTGATTATGTGCTCCTACATGTGGGGGCTACGTACGCACGAGGTGACGAGAGTCCGTGCGTAGCTACTATTATGCTATTGTCCGGGTAGTTAGGACCCATCAACATGCTATACTTGGAATATATGTAATCCTATTGACATTTGATTTTCGTAAATCACATTGAATTAATAAATGGATTTATAAAGAGGACTTAAGCTTCGTTTTCTCAAATTATTAAAGAGAATTGGTTTTTCTTGAAAAATTGCTCCATGTTGACTTCTTGACTGACTGACTGTCTGTGTGTGTTTATTTTGGAACGGGCCGAACTCCTCGACGGATTAATAAATGCATCTATAGGCGCGCCGTCGACCCTCGACAAGTGCACATTTATTTCTGTTGGATCGGGCCATTGCCTCGGTATGATTTGTGCATGCTCGTGTTGCTGCCTGAACTTAATTAAGTTATTATTGCCCTTTTGTGGCTTAAAAATATTTGGATTATATTTAAAGAGAAACTCTAGAAATTTTCCTATGAAAGATTTACGTATTTACTTGTTCCCTCTATCTGGATTAGAATCATGTTTATAAATTAAATCCACTGTTTAGTATGTATATTAAGGATAAATAATCATTGGACCATTAGAGTATGTCAAAGTTGACCATCTCGTCTCTACCCCTTCAGGATTAGGCGGGATACTCACTGAGTACACGTTGATTACATACTCATACTACACTTCTATGCATTTTTGTTGCACAGGTATATATACCTCTAGAAGCCTACTGGGCGTAGCAGCACGGACGTTTCTGGGACTAGGTGAGCTGCATCATTCGAGGCGACCGCATCTAGGGTAATCCCTTCCAGTGTACTGTATTTACTTTCCGTCTACTGTATTCCGGACGGATGTTGTATTTTATTTTCCTTATCAGTAGTTGCTCATGCACTTGTGACACCGGGTTCTGGGATGGTTTGAAGTATTGTATTAACTGTTCAACATTTAAATTCGATTTGAAACTATATCCTTTAAAATTTCTTAATAAGCAAGAAAAATCCTGGATTTCAAAAGTGTTAAAATGAGATTTAATTAAGTATTCTAGTTGGCTTGCCTGACATCGGTGTCCGGCGCCACCACGACCCTTAGTGGATTTTTGGTCGTGACAAGTTCTGGGTAGAGGTTTATGTGGAAATTTCCGTATTTCATCTAGTTTATTTAACTAAGTCTTCTGCTCGTTTAAATTTATTTCGATGCATTTATATTATCATTGTTAAATTGTTAAAAGAAGAATATGGTTAATGAAAGAGATAGACAAGAGTTGGCTTGCCTAACTTCTATTAGTAGGCGCCATCACGACTCCCGAGGGTGGGAAATCCGGATCGTGACAAAACGACACTAATGAAGATGACGTCTCATCTTCATATTAGTGTAAATATATGAAAGAAGTATAAAGAGAAATAATTTGAGGAAGTTTTATTCTTTGAACTTGTAAAATTTTTACATAATTATTTGTTTATGTACTACAACATTTACAAATTTTTCACAACTATTTTATTTATAACATGTTAAAAATTTTTGGGTTTATAATCCCGTGACTAGAAACTCAAATATTTTGGAGGGGCGGCTTTTTTGGCTCTTAGGCTGATTCAGGGTTGAATTTCGACTTTTTATCTTCGTGATTATCTGACACTTTTTATCTTCTTGCATTTTGCCTCTTCATACGTATATAGTCCTCCCAGTGTTAGAGCTTTGAAGTGTGAAATCTCGAGCACCAGATCGTTTCTTCCTTTGGTCCATTCCCTTAAAAGGAAAATATAGACAAGACTCGGAAGTATCTTTTTAGATGATGACTACTTAACCCTTTTTTTATATCAGAAGGTGTCACAACCCAATTTCCCTTCCGTTGGGTTTCGTGATGACACCTAGTATTAAGGACTAGGTAAACCTAATAATTTGCAAAATAACAACCATGAATAATAACATCTCAGAATTTTTCTGAAATAGAATTCTTATATAATGAACATCTTCCCAAAATCCGGTAGTATAAGTCATAAGCTTTTCTAAGAGTAGTTATACAAAATAAATACATCATTATTCCGAACAAAAGGAACATATGGAAATAAGTACAATTGAAGGTGACTTTGAGTACCATGAAGGCTGCAGCAGGTTTACCTCGAGTCTCCACTGCAACGAACAACTACTATCGATCAAATACCTGGATCTGTACACAAAAATATACAGAAGTGTAGTATTAGCACAACCGACCATGTGCTGGTAAGTGCCAAGCCTAACCTCGGCGAAGTAGTGACGAGGCTAGGACCAAACTACCAAATAAACCTGTGCAAGATAGCATACAAATAATAGGTAACAATGATGGCAATAATGATCAACCCGTGATATAAATAGCAGGCAACAAGAACACCATAAATGCTTCTCAAAAAATAGTAAATACAAGCGCAATCAATTAATCGAGTCGTTCAAATATAAATATTTCGCCTATAAATCCTTCAAGTAATAATCTCTAAGATAATATGCTCTTCGAAATATATTTCCTTAAAATAAGTATCTTCCAAGTAAACATCTTTCGAATATAATTCTTTCAAGTAAAGGTCACCTTGTGACGCCTCATTTCATAATCATAAATAATATAGGTCTCAGCCCACTTTCATATTTTCACGGCACCTCATGCCCGCATATTTCTTTCTCATGTTGTACAACAATATCCTTATATTACTCAGTTCATAGGTTCCATGACCTAATACAATTAAAAATATTCAAGGAGCCTCATTCACTTAACATAAAGTAGAGTACAACTCCCAACCCAACTAGGAAAACAACAAGAAAAGATGAAGTTATTTTTTTTATTTTATGAAATCATTTGATAAAGAAAATACCCTTTTCAATTAAAGTACAATGTCGAATGAATTATTACCTTTAATACGAGAAATCAATAAATCAAAACATAGAAGAAATTTCCTTTTAAGTGAAGTACAACCTCAAACAGTTTAAGAAAAATTTAGTTGAGAAGTCAATTGAGTTAAAAATAAAACAATTGTTGAAATTTAAAGTATTGAATATGTATAAAATAATAGGGCGAGGTATTGTCAACACTATGAATGTCACGACCCAATCCCCGGTCGTGATGGCACCCAACACACTGCTAGGCAATCCCGACCTTTCAACAATATTCTCGACTTAAACAGATCATTGGTTGCAAACACAGACAATAGATACTAAACTATTTATAAAAAATCCTGGAAATAACGGTGAAATAACTGAGAGTTTAACAAAATACTGCAATAAAGTACCCAACAAGGACCCAGTGTCACGAACAAGAGCCTCTAATACAGAATATCTCCTAATACAATTCTGTCTAAGAAAATGCGGAAATGAAGAGTAGAGATAGGAAGGAGAGATCAAGGCTGCGTACGCCATGCAGCTACCTCAATGCTCTCCGATACTGCTGTCCTGATAGATAGTCCTGAATCAGCCTGTGATGCACTGGATCTGCACGCAAGGTACAGGGAGTAGTGTGAGTACTCTGACCCAGTGAGTTATAAATATAACTAATGGCTGAAGATAAGAAATCACGAAAATAATGCAAGGTACACTATAACTGACAACCCAGACGTTTAACAGTGAAATAACATGTCAATGCAATAACAGTACAGAAAGATCCATGACAGATAAATAGATAAATATGGATGCATGAATGCAATGCAACACATAGCATGGTACATTCCAGTACCCGCTGCGGCGTGCAGCCCGATCCGTTTAATATTGATGGCACTCACTGGGGGTGTGTACAGACTCTGGAGGGGCTCCTACATCCCAAGCACAAATAATCAACCATCTCGTGGCACCAATATCCATATAATACCGCTACGGCGCGTAGCCCGATCCATGTTCAGTCCAGAAATTCACACAAGCCACACGGGCAATGTCAAATAATAGTTCTCAGCTCATGATGTCAATAAAATAGTATTTTTGTTTTCTAATCTTAGAAAATGACTGAGTATTTCAAAACAGTATTTGTACTAAGGACTGAAATCCATTAATATGTCAAATAAATGTAAAAACAGTGATAGTAATCCCTGAAGGATCCAGATAATCGGCACAAAGCCCAAATGTGTCAATGAAATCCAAGTAGGATGATTATCAAACAAGTCTTAGTCGAAAACACAGTATGAACACCACTCGAGATGGACTAAGTCACAATCCCCACTCACAAACGACCCCGCACTCATCACGGAACGCGTGTCTCGCCTCAATATAGCGTTACGATATGATATTCCGGGGTTTCAAACCCTCAGGTCATCATTTACATCTATTACTCACCTCAAGCAGGCCCAAAGTCTAGCTCGCTATGCTTTTTCCTCTCGAATTGACCTCCTCGCGCGTCAAATCTGATCAAATCCACAAGGAATACATTACAATAGGCTAACGAAATATAACCCAATCGAAAGACTAAAAAAAACATCAAAAATCACGAAGTTGGCAAAACCCGAGCCCCAGGCCCACTTCTCAAAAAATTACGAAATTTACATCACCGGATTCCTCATCTCTCCATGAGTCCATACATATCAAATTTACCAAAATCGGAGTCCATTTGTCCCCTCAAATCCCTATTTTAAACTCTCTTAAGTTCAAGCCCTAAACCACCATTTTGACCTTTGATTCCTTAATTATTCAGTCTAAATCCATGTTTTTACACCATAAAATCATATTCTAAGTCCAAGAATCCATACCTGATTAAAGCCCTCGAAACTCTCTTCAAAATCGCCTCAAAGTTCTCAAAGTTCGAAGTCCAAAATGTTGTTCTTTCAAAAATTCGCAAAGAAGACTATTTCACTTAATCTGCCAGGCATTCCGTTTCTGCGCATCAATTGCCGCTCCTGTGACTTCCGCATATGCGGTCCACGTCCGCTTTTGCGGACTTTCACTTAAGGGCCCCTACCGCTTCTGCGGTCCCCATTTCGCATCAGCGGGACCACCCATGCGGTCCAAAATTTCGCTTCTGTGGACTCAGACAAGGACCCATATTTCCGCTTCTGCGAGACCCATCTCGCTTCTGCGAGAACCCACCTGCGGTCCCATAGTCGCAGGTGCGAAAACACCAGATACCAGCATATGAAACATGCAACAACTCCAAAAACTCTCCGTTTAACCACCCGAACTCACCCCGAGGCCCCCGGGACCTCAACCAAAAGCACAAACATGGTCCAATACCCTATTCAAACTTGTTCCAATCTTAAAAACACATCCAACAACACAAAAATCCTCATTCCTCATCAATTTCAAGCCTAAGTTCTTCAAATTCTTCCGAAACTCACATTCGATCAAAAACCCAACCAAATCACCTCCGAATCATTTGAAATTTTGCACACACATAAAAAATCACCTAACGAATCTACTGCAACTCTCAGAAATTCCATTCTGACCCTCGGATCAAAGTCTCACCTACCCACCGGAATTAGCCAAAATACTAACTTCGCCAATTCAAGCCTAATTCTACACCGGACCTTAAAAAATCAATTTCGATCGCACTCCTAAGTCATAAATCATCCCCCCGAAGCTAACCGAATCACCGAAAATCACATTCGAGCCCTCTTAATCAAAGTATAAGATTCACGGGCATGCTTGACACCAACGTATAGATACTCGTCACCATGCCTATACATCGTACTCGACACATAACAATTATGACACAACTCCTAATCCCTCAAGCTAAGGTTAGACCAAACACTTACCTCGCTTTTCTACCAATTCAAAATTCCAACATGCCTTTACTTCACAAATTCGTCTGAAGCTTCAAATCTAATCATAATAATTCAAAATACTCAACACGAATCGTAGGAACTAATTCCATATGCATTTATACATTTTCCGAATTAAAATTCGAAATTTAGCTCAAAATTGCTCATGGGGCCCACATCTCGGAATTAGACAAAATTCATAAAATCCGACAACCCATTTCGATAAGAGTTCAACCATACATAAATTATTGAATTCCGATGTCAAACGGACCTACAAATCCTAAATTTTCATTTTTGGAAAGTTTTACAATAGTCTAATTTTTCTTTCATAAATTCATGGATTCATGATGTAAATGAGTATGGAATCATGAGCTATAAAGGATTTATGATAAATAACACTTACCTCATTCAAATTTGTGAAAACCCCTCTGAAAATCGCCAAAACCGAGCTCCCCCAACTCTATTTTTGTCAAAAATGGCCAAAACCCCGTTTTATAGCATTATACGATTCGGGCGCCACAGGTGGCGCCGGGCGCTGCCTGTGGTGCTGGTTCCAGTATCCAAAATTAATCCCGGTGCCATGGATGGCATCCCGCGCTACCCTGGGCGCTGGCGATGGAAAATTATTTTTCCCGACACGAAAATGGGCATAACTCTCTCATACGATGTCCGAATTGGACGATTCTTTTTGCTATGGCTCCAAAATTTTGATACGGATATAATGCTTCAATCAAAACTGAATTTGGAGCCCATTTGATTAATATGATATCACTTATTCGTGAAGAAACGACATCGAAACATTCTTAATTAAGTTCCGTTAACCATCCGAAACCTTTCAAATCAATCTGAATATACGCCTAAGTCCGAAACTGCCATACGGGGCTATTGTAATCATCTAAACACCATTCCAAAGTTACTTATTCAAAATTCAACTCTCCGATCAACTCTTTCCATTTAAGCTTCAAAATGAGAACTATTCTTTAAATTTAATTTCGAATCTTTCAAAAACCAAATCGACCTCACATGCGGATCATAATACATATTACGAAGCTTCTCGGGTTATTAAACCATTGAACGAGACGCAATTTCTTAAAACAAAAATTCGGGTCATTACAGAAGGGTTGTAACCTAGACCGGGAATAATACAGTATTCCTCGTGTCTTTCGGATCTAATATCATCATTTGGCATTTTAGGGAATTTATCCGAGTATAAATTTTTCGTGACACTTTAAAAAATTTAATTTGAATGCTCATACTTAGTCTTTTAGACTTAAAATATATATTTGGATGCATCGTTACTTGTGCGACGTCTAAATTGCACCTTTGGGTGTCTAACTTTCAAATAAAATATGGTCCTTTTATATATTTTAAACGCTATGAAGAGGACGTCTCCTTTTTATTCAGGCATAAAATAGGATCGATTGATCTGAGTAGATTTTTAGTCTGAGGGAGTATTTACAGGAGTATTGATCCCGGTAAGACATTGAGTTTGAGAGAATATTGATCCCAAATAAATAATATTGTTCTGAACAATAAAACAAGAAGAATATCATTGCAAAGAAAAGTAGAGAGAGAGAATTCTTATTGAATTTTTGGATGAATTACAATAGAATAGAACCCTCTATTTATATAGAGAGAGTGACTTAGCCACCAAGTAATAAACCCTAGAATCTCTCTAAATATAGACATTCACCATAAATAGAACTCTATTTATAACACTTCCCCTTGAATGTCTATTCAACAGATAATGTGCCTCGTTAAAATCTTAACTAAAATAAAATCCAATGGAAAAAAAATTCTAGAAAAGGAAAAAGAGTACACATATCTAATAATATGCCTTTTGGTTGCCTTGTTAAAAACTTTGCAAAGAAAACCCAGTGGGATAAAACCTTGTAAGGAAAAAAGAGTAAAACGCGTATTAACTCCCCCTGATGAGAGCATCAATTCACATCTTTAAGCATTTACATTTCAATCTTGTGCACCATCTTCAAAAGATTGTTGGTAGATATGTGACAAAAATATCAGCCATATTAACTTCAACGAATTTGTTTCACCTTAAAATCATCATCCCTGATAGATGTATTGTCTTTATATGATCTTGTTAGAATCATCATTTCAATATCTTTACATAGAGGTGAAAACTCTTGGTATCATATTATCATGCTTATAGTTATAGCAAGATATAAATGTGCACAAATTGCACTGAGGATGTGATACTTCAAGATCAAGAACTGTATATGCTTCAAGCAATTTAAATCCTTCAAGGATTGTCATATAAGTTAAGTCATATAATATACTTTAGATGCATATCAAGTGTTCATGTCATGCTAGACATATAAGATATCGAAAACTGATTGAACATATCATTGACTTTATACTTTCAAGTGTTTGAACTACATGTTTTTCATATGAAACCAATTATATTCGAATTGTTTCTTCAGACTTAAGATCCTCATATATATTTAGCGCTATCATAGATGTCGTCGACAAACATTTTATATCAGTTTCAATATTTTTTCATAAATACATAACATAGAGATCTCTTCATTCATATTTTCAGGTACCTGAATCTCACTTAAGATTTTATGAAGTGTTATGTCATGTGATCTTCTAGATCACTTGCCTCCTTTATTATGATTATTTTGATAATTTTCTCACCTTCTTTATCAAGAAGTTTATTTGAAACCGATCTGTCTATATGGTTTAAGCGTACTATAGACTTTGCCCTTCCAGGACTTATTATAATAGTAGCATTCAGTGAGAATATTGTTACTTTCTTTGGGTCAGCAAATGCGTCTGGCATATTTTGCAATATATTACAAATGAATTATCTTTTTATGAACCTCAAGTTCATATTATCTTATTCGAGGATCTATAATTCATTAAACGTAACTTTTTCTTAACTGTTTATCTTGTATCCCCCTCATGTTAGAAAAACTAACTTGTTTCCTCAACTTTGAGAATACATCTTTGTGCATTATGGTGTTAACCAAAATATACGCACATCAATAATAATAAGATGAAATTATTTGGTTCCTAACACTTAACCACTTGTGAGGGGATAAAATAATATACTTTCGTATATAACGTATATCAAGCTGATATACAAAACTTTGTTCTCATAAGCAATTGTTTAGCTATTAAGTGGAGGCACTCAATAAATCATTTTGCTAAACCAGCTGTGATGTAAACCAACTTATCAAGAAGAACTATCTTGAATAAAAAATCTGGAAATTATGCTCTATATTAAATTATTGAGCAAGTTACCTCGCAAACAACAGGTTGCGAGTCAATAATAATTGCACATGTAACCATCTCATAGATGCATCTTATGTGGTATACATGGCAGATGAATGAGCCCATATTCACCTTTGAATTTCCAACATTCATGGGATTCAATCCCAATTTTAATTGGTCTATTAATTAATGAGAACAAGCAATGTAAGAGAATTCGTAAAGAACTTTCTAGTCCTTTAATATTTACCCATGTGAATTCTCTTTTATTTTTGCATATCATACTTGAATTAATATGGCTAAACCAATTATGCCAACTGGATAAATTATCAATATTGATAAACTTCATGTTTACACCATGATGTGTGCAATTATGAATAAACTCCAAGTTTATTATCATATGAGTTTTTATATCAATAAATATCCACTTCATTATGGTATTCTTTTGTTTATGTAGTAAAAATTGAAGAATAAAGCAGGTAACTTTTCACATACATATTACCCTACTACAAGTTGTAGTAATAGAAGATATTAAATCTTTCCTTTATTTATAGTCTCAATATAATCAACCGCTTTCGCGTATACTTTGGAAACTGAATAAGTTTCTTTGAGACTTCTACAACACAATACCTGTGACGATCCGGCCCATTGTCACATGAGTTACCGCCCTATTTTCCCCCATATTATGTTGCTCTATGTTTCAATATAAGTATTTGAGTTGATCTGGTATAATTGGATTGGTTTTAGTTGGAAATAAGACACTTAGCCTCTTAGAGGGGAACTTATTTTGGAAAAGTCAACCGGAAGTTGACTATATAGTTAGATGGCTCAGATGTGAATTTCGGTGATTTGGTTAGCTTCGGGGGATGATTTGTGACTTAGGAGTGTGATCGGAATTGAATTTGGAGGTTTGGTGTAGAATTAGGCTTGAATTGGCGAAGTTTGAATTTTGGCGGATTCCAGTTGATAGGTGAGATTTTGATCCGAGGGTCGGAATGGAATTTTGAGAGTTTCTGTGGCTTCGTTAGGTGATTTTGGATATGTGTGCAAAATTTCAGATCATTCGGACGTTGTTTGGTCGGGTTTTTGATCGAATGTGAGTTTCGGAAGTTTGAAGAAAACTTAGGCTTGAATCCATGGTGAATGGATGATTTTTGTATTGTTTGACGTATTTTGATGATTGGAACAAGTGTGTATGATGTTTCGGGGTATGTTGGTATTTTTGGTTGAGGTCCCAGGGGCCTCGGGGTGATTTCGGGTGGTTAAACCGAGGATTCGGAGTTGTTGCATGTTTCAGTCCTTGCTGGTTCTGTCATTTCCGCATCTGCGGAAAAGGGACCGCATAAGCAATTTCGCAGATGCGATATATTGGTCGCAGAAGCGGTCCTGGAGGGACCAGGGCTTTCCGCAGAAACGGACGTACATCCGCAAATGCGGCGATCGCAGAAGCGGTTCTAGACCGCATAAGCGGTCCGGAGGATTAAATCAGACCGCATAAGCGGTCAGTTGGTCGCATGTGCGGTGACCGCAGGTGCGGTTATTTAACCGTAGGAGTGGAAAGAGACCTGGAGTTTAAGTGAACAGTGTTCACGAATTTGAAAGAGAAGGAAAATATTTTGGACTTCGGCTAGGGCGATTTCTTGGGCGATTTTGAAGAGAATTCGAAGGGGTTCCATCAGGTATGAATCATTGGACTTGGATTATGTTATTATAGTGTAAAAACATGGATTAAGCATTGAAATTCGAGGAATTAGAGGGTAAAAATGGAGGTTAGGGCTTGAAACTTAAGAGAGTTTAAATTTGGGTTTTGAAAGGGCAATTGAACCCCGATTTTGGTAAATTTGATATGTATAGATTTGTGGTGAGACGAGGAATCCGGTGATATGAATTTCATAATTTTTCGAGAAGTGGGTCTGGGGCTCGGGTTTTGCCAACTTCGAAATTTTTGGTGTTTTTCGAGTTCTTTTGATTGGGTTATGTTTCTTTAGCTTATTATAATGTATTCATTGTGGTTTTGGCCAGATTCGACGTGCGAGGAGGTGGATTTGAGAGGAAAAGGCATAGCGGACTAGTCTTGTGGCCGGTTTGAGGTGAGTAATAGATGTAGATGATGACCTGAGGGTTTGAAACCCCGGTATATCATACTGTGATGCTATATTGAGGCGAGACACGTACTCTACGGTGAGTGCGGGGTCGTTTGTGATTGGGGACTATGGCTTAGACCGTCCGAGTGATGTTCATACTGTGTTATTGACTAGAAATTGATTGGTAAGCATCCTACTTGGATTTCTATGAGCATATTTGGGTTGTGTGCCGATTATTTGGATCCCTTAGGGATTGTTATCACTGTTTCCATGATGCTTAGCATGTTTTCATGATATTAGTCCTGAGTCAAACACTGTCTCGAAATGATTAGTAAATTTCTAAGGTTTTAAACACTTAATCTATAATTCCTAATAATTGGAACTGAAAATGATAAACTTGACTATGCCTGTGTGGCTTACATGCATATATCTGGAATGAGTGTGGATCGGGCTTCATGCCTCAGCGAATGCTACGATGATATTCCGCTTGGGCTGTGTCACGACCCTAAACCCGGTCGTGATGGCGCCCAACACAACTGCTAGGCAAGCCCGACCCATTTCACTCTCAACCCGAGCATAAGGCTCAAAACCATTTGTTTGAAAATCATTAACAACATGGAAATCAAAAATATAACTGATAGATAGAAATAATCCGAAAAATCCACAATACTGAACAACCTCCCAAAGACCTGGGGGTCATGAGTCTAGAGCCCCTACCAGAATAGCATAATATACTATAAAACAATATAGTCTGAAGTACGCGGAAAAGTCAAATAACAGAAAATAGGAGAGAAGTCGGGTCATGCGGACGTCAGGCTGCTACCTCAACAACTCCGTGAAAAGATCCTAAAGAACAACAATAAGCTCAGCTAGCTCCTGGAGTACCTGGATCTGCACACAAGGTGCAGGGAGTAAAGTGAGTACTTCCAACTCAGTGGTAAT
>MU730789.1:182341-192916 GCA_026770625.1 Nicotiana glauca
CCACACAAATGGTGCACCCTTCTGCGTCAACTTGGTCAAGGACGAAGCAATAGATGAGAATCCCTGGACAAACCGGCGATAATACCCTGCCAAACTAAGAAAACTCCGGATCTCCGTAGTTGAGGACGGTCTTGGCCAACTCTGCACCGCCTCTATCTTCTTTGGGTCAACCTGAATACCATCTCTAGACATCGCGTGTCCCAGAAAAGCTACAGACCAAAGCCAAAACTCACATTTGGAGAACTTTGCATAAAACTTCTCCTCCCTCAATCTCTGCAGAACTACTCTCAAATGTTGAGCATGCTCCTCCTGGCTACGCGAGTATACCAGGATGTCATCAATAAATACAATTACAAAGGAATCCAGATATGGCCGGAACACACTGTTCATCAGATGCATGAACGCGGCTGGGGCATTAGTTAGCCCAAAAGACATAACTAGAAACTCATAATGCCCATATCTCGTCCTGAAAGCTATCTTCATAATATCAGAATCTCTAATCTTCAATTGGTGATAGCCTGAACGAAGATCAATCTTCGAGAACACCCTCGCTCCCGGGAGCTGATCAAATAAATCATCAATGCGTGGTAGAGGATACTTGTTCTTCACCGTTACCTTGTTCAGCTGTCTATAATCAATACAGATCCTCATTGAGCCATCTTTCTTCTTGACAAACAATACCGGTGCACCCCACGGTGACACACTCGGGCGAATGAACCCTTATCTAGGAGTTCCTGAAGCTGCTCCTTCAATTCTTTCAACTCAGCTGGTGCCATATGATAAGGAGGAATAGAGATGGGCTGAGAGCCCGGCACCAAATTAATACCAAAATCAATATCCCTGTCCGGCGGCATGCCCGACAGGTCTGATGGAAACACATATGGGAAATCCCTCACCACGGGCACAAAATCAATACTAGGAGTCTCAGCTCCAACATCTCTCACAAGTGCTAAATACTATAAACATCCCTTCCCAACCATCCGCTGGGCCTTCAAGAAAGAAATCACCCGGCTAGGGACATAATCAGTCGAACCCTGCCACTCAATCCTCTGAATAGCCGGAACAGCCAACGTAACTGTCTTGGCATGACAGTCCAGAATAACATGGAATGAGTTAGCCAATCCATACCCAGAATCACATCAAAGTCTACCATACCCAATAATAGCAAATCAGCTCGGGTCTCTAGACCCCTAATAGTGACAAGACAGGATCGATATATGTGATCCATAATAATTGTATCACCCACCGGGGTAGATACATGCACTGGCAAAGCAAGACAACCACGGGTCGTACCCAAATGATGGGAAAAATATGAAGACACATAGGAGTATATAGATCCGGGATCAAACAAAACAGAAGCATCCATGTGGCAGACTGAGATAATACCTGTGATCATTGCGTCTGAAGCAACAGTGTCTCTCCTATCTGGGAGCGCATAGAACCGAGCCTGACCACCGCTCGATCGATCATCACTCCTAGAGCGACATCTAGATGACTGACCCCCACCCCTACTAGACTGGGATGGTGCTGAAGTAGATGGAGTAGAAGAGGAGGGCTGATCCCTCTGCTGAGAACGACCCCTACGAAGCCGAGGACACTGTCTCCTCATATGGCCAAACTCGCCACACTCATAACAACTACCCGGAGCTGGAGAAGGGGACTGAAGGGAACCCCTCGCTGCAGATGAGCCCTGGGCTGAAGAAGCAGGAGTAGAACTCTGAGCTGGAAGGGCACTGAGTGAAGACTGGGCCTACTGATAACCCTGACAGCCACGACCGGAAGAAGTCCCACTGTACTCTGGGCGACCTGTCTGAGGAGGCCTGAATGATCGACCTCTGCTCTGCTGAAACTGGCCCATAGATGGAGCACCACGGTAGCTACCTGAACCTCGAGGCCTCTTGGCCTCCCTCTCCTCTCGCTCTCGGCGATGATCTGTCTCAATCTGGCAAGCCATATCCACTACCTCCTCAAATGAAGCTGCTACCACCCTCTCCCTGGTCATCAGAATACGATTAGAATAGTTGAGGCCATCTATGAACCTCCTGATCCTCTCCCGATCTGTCGGGATCATCCACGTAGTATGCCTGGCCAACTGAGTAAATCTCAACTCATACTGGGTCACTGTCCTATCACCCTGGATCAACCACTCAAACTGTCGGTGCAGCTCCTCCATGTGAGACTGCGGCACATACTTCTCCAAAAAGAGAGTGGATAACTGCTGCCAAGTAAGGGGTGCTGCTCCTGCTGGCCTACACCTCTCAAACTCCTCCCACCATGTGAATGCTGGACCTGAGAACTGGAAGGTGGTAAAATACACCCACTCGACTCTAAGATCCCTGCAGTGCAAAGCATACTCTGACACTTGTCCAGAAATCCCTAGGCGTCCTCGCTCTCTGTACCGTTGAATGTCGGAGGCTGAAGTCTACCAAACCTCTCTAGCCAACGCTGCTTGTCGTCTGGCATCACTGGAACAACATAACCTGGGGCTGGTGCGACTGGTGCAACTGGAGCAACCGGTGCAACTGGCTGAGCTGGGGCTGCCTCTGGTGTCTGTAGTCCCTGCACAACCAGCTCTGGTGTCTGTAGTCCCTGCACAACCAGCTCTGGTGTGCGGGCTGCGGGGGTCTGATGACCACCCCTGGTCTGAGAAGTAGCTGCGGTAGTAGAAGCTGAAACTGCCTGAGCCAAACCAGTGCAGACAGATAAGATCTGAGCTAATGCCTCCTGAAGACCAGGAATCACGGTAGGCACTGCCGGTGCCTGGGCGGGTGCTGCTGGAGCATCAACAGCTGGAGGCTGATCCTGAATAAAGGCAACTGGTATTGCCCCTGCTGCTCTACCTCGACCACGACCATGGCCGCGTCCACAGCCTCTAGATGGTGGCAATGGTGGTCGTCCACCTCGTCCGGTTGCACGAGTTCTCGCCATCTGCGAGAGAATAGAATATAGAAGTTTAGTTCTCGGAACAACAAAACCGCACGACAAGAGTTCAAGAATATGAAGTGTTTCCTAAAGGTTCTGCAGCCTCTTGAGGATAAATACAGACATCTCCGTACCGATCCGTGAGACTCTACTAACCGGCTCAAGACTCATGAAGCCTAGTAACCTAGGCTCTGATACCAACTTGTCACGACCCCAAACCCGGTCGTGATGGCGCCCAACACAACTACTAGGCAAGCCCGACCCATTTCACTCTCAACCCGAGCATAAGGCTCAAAACCATTTGTTTGAAAATCATTAACAACATGGAAATCAAAAATATAACTAATAGATAGAAATAATTCGAAAAATCCACAATACTGAACAACCTCCCAAAGACCTGGGGGTTATGAGTCTAGAGCCCCTACCAGAATAGCATAATATACTATAAAATAACATAGTCTGAATTACGCGGAAAAGTTAAATAACAGAAAAGAGGAGAGAAGTCGGGTCCTGTGGATGTCAGGCAGCTACCTCGAAAACTCCGTAAAAAGATCCTGAAGAACAGCAATAAGCTCAGATAGCTCCTGGAGTACCTGGATCTGCACACAAGGTGTAGGGAGTAAAGTGAGTACTTCCAACTCAGTGGTAATAGACATGTATAATGTCTGACAGTAAGAAATCCCAAAATATAGCACATAAGTAAAGCTAAGAACAGTACTCCTACACGTTTAACAGTGTAATAACAGCTAATAGAAACAGTCAAAGCAGATAAATATATCAATGCATGAATGCAATGCAATGCACATGACCGCTACGACGCGTAGCCCGATCCATTTGGGTACCCGCGCTCACTGTGGGGGTTCAGACTCCGGAGGGGCTCCTACAGCCCAAGCGCAATATCATAGAAACATACACTGGGCGTGCAGCCCGATCCACTATTAGTCCAGCTATATGCATGCAAGCCACACAGGCACAGTCAACTTACCAGTTTTAGTTCCAATTATCAGAAATTATCAACTAGGTGTTTGAAACCTTAAAATTTGCTAGTCATTTCAGTACAAATATTTAGTTCAGGACTGATATCATGAAAACATGCTATAAATCACAGAAACAGTGATAATACTCCCTACGGGATCACAATAACCGGCACGCAGCCCAAATATTTCCATAACCATCCAAGTAGGACGTTTACCAGCTAATTTATAGCTAACAACACAGTACAACATCACTCGGGCGGACTAAGCCATAGTCCCCGATCACATTCGACCCTGCACTCACCGTAGAGTGCGTGTCTCGCCTCAATATAGCGTCACAGTGTGATATACCGGGGTTTCAAACCCTCAGGCCATCATCCACATCTATTACTCACCTCGAACCGGTCACGAGACTAGTCCGCTATTCCTTTCCCTCTTGAATCAACCTACACGGGTTCCAAATCTGATCAAAACAACAAGGAATACATCAAAATAGGCTAATAAAATATAACCCAATCGAAATAACTCGAAAAACACCCAAAAACACGAAGTTGGCAAAACCCGAGTCCCGGGCCCACTTCTCGAAAAATTACAAAATTTACATTTTCGGAATCCTCGTCTCGCCACGAGTCCGTACATATAAAATTTATCAAAATCAGAGTCTAATAGCCCCTTCAAATTCCAAATTTTCAATACAAAAAACCAAGCCCTAAATTCTCCAATTTCCACCCAATTTTCAGAGATTTAGATGATGATTCTTTAATAATATCATGTAATTAGCTCATAAAACTTACCTCCAATCGAAACCTAGTTGAAATCCTCTTACTCTCTCGTCCAATAGCTCCAAAATGTGTTCAACAATGGTGGAAAATGATTTTTGCTCGCGGAGGTTATGTTATAAAACCCTTCTGTCCGCCCAGGTTTTCCTTCTTCGCGTTCGCGACATTACCCACGCGAACGCGATGAGCAATATTTTAAATTTCCAAATTTCTCTTACGCGAACGCGACCTTCCACTCGCGATCGCGATGCCCAAAGACCAGAACCCACGCGAACGCGACCTCACCTCACGCGAACGCGTACAACAAAAATCACTGGTCCCAAATTCCTTTTTCGCGAACGCGCAACACCTATCGCAAACGCGATCATCCAGCTTCCTCCACTACGCGTTCGCATCAACACCTTCGCGAACGGGAAGGCCAAACTCCCAGACTTCTAATTTCCTCTACGCGTTCGCGTCCACCGCCATGCGAACGCGATGCCTTAAAACCTGCAACACTTATGACAACAAATCTGATCTCCTAGCCAACCAAAAATGATCCGTTTGAACCCCCGAAATCACCCCGAGGCCCCCGGGACCCCAACCAAAACCACCAACCTACTCCAAAACATGATACGAACTTGTTCCAATCATAAAACATGAGCTTTAACACAAAAATTATCAAATCACGATGGATTCAAGCCTAAGTTTCAACTATAACTTCCGAAACTAACATTCGATCAAAAATCAGACCAAATGACGTCCGAATAACCTGAAAATTTGCAGACATATCCAAAATCACCTAACGGAGCTACTGCAACTCTCGAAATTCCATTCCGACTCCCGGATCAAAATCTCACCTATCAACCGATTTTCGCCAAAATTCCAACTTCGCCAATTCAAGCCTATTTCTACACTGGACCTCCAAATTCAATTCCGATCGTACTCTTAAGTCACAAATCATCCCCCAAAGCTAAACAAACCACCAAAAATCACTTCCGAGCCCTCTAACTCACAAGTCAACTTCCGGTTGATTTTTTCAAAATAAGCTTCCTTCTAAGAGGCTATGTGCCTTATTTTTGACCAAAACCAATTCAAATACACCCGATCGACTCTAATACTGATATTGAAACATGAATCAACACAATAATGGGAAAATGGGGTGGTAACTCACGTGACGATGAGCCGGGTCGTCACAGGCTGTAGGAGCCCCTCCGGAGTTTGAACCCCACAATGAGCGCGGGTACCCAAATGGATCGGGCTGCGCGCCGCAGCGGTCATGTGCATTGCATTGCATTCATGCATCGATATCTGTCTGTTTTTATCTTCCATTACTTGTTGTTTTCCCACCGTTAAATGTGTAAAATTATTGGTTATAGCTTTGCATTGTTATATTTTGGGATTTCATACTGTCAGCCATTATATATATCTATTACCACTGAGTTGGAAGTACTCACTTTACTTCCTGTACCATGCGTGCAGATTCAGGTGTCCTGGAGGTTTAGTTGAGCTGTTTGCTGCTTCCAGAGCTTTCAGGAGTTGTCGAGGTAGCTGCCTGACGTCCGCAGAACCCGACTCCTCCCCTTATCCCTTTTTTCTTTCCGCATTTTAGAACTCTGTATTACAGGAGAATTTGTTACTCTGTTATCTTAGAGGCTCTAGACTCATGACCCCAGATATTTGGGAGATGTTGGTTAAGTCAGTGTTTCATACTGTTTCTATCTAAATTATTGGTTAATAGACTTGTTAAACTGTTAATTTAATGCTATAAATTGGTAATGGGATGTGTGATTGAGTTGTGAGTGTTATATGGTCGGGCTTGCCTAGCAATTGTGCTGGGCGCCATCACGACCGGGAATGGGGTCGTGACAATACCTTATTGGTAATTAATTGTGTTCTCCAAAATAGTATAATTGGCTCTTGCAGAGTTCTCAATTAATTTTGGTTGCACCACATATTCATCAATACCCATAAGGTGAATATCTCTTTTAAAGAGAAAGTTATACCATTATGGTTATGGTCAAAATTATATGCAATATTTGTTTCTTTCATTATCGTTGTCTTTTAATAATCATAATGACAAAATATTTTGGCATACAATAGGTACGTGACCAATGACCATTCATGCCATTCTTATAACATCTCAAACCTCCTTTTAGAGGTGAGTACGGTATATTCACTACCACTAGCACGTTCATATTCTTTGAAGAATGAATATGTATTCATAAATCAGATGTTGTTATATTCACATCATGAATGGACCATAATCATCTATATGTGCTTTACAAAATCTCATGTCGAATAGATAACAAATATTTTTCACAGAGTGAAAGATTATTTTGAGAATCCTTATTGTTCTCGTTACCACAAATAATGACGATTATAATTTCGTCTATTGCCACGTCCATATCTATTGTTACATTCATAGTAATAATTTTGTGTTCTTTCAGACTTATTGCATACTGCTAATGGAGCAAATTCAATGGGACGAGTTTTCAATTCTTTGCCCACTATCATACATGAATTTGATCATGGCGAGGCATAGAAATTTTACCACTTCGGGTGGTTATAATTTCTTACAAACTCCATTAGAGTTATAATCAAACTTTGTTGTCTTTGCTTGTATATAAAATCAAATTATAGAATAAAAGAGAAAAATACGGTAAAACACTTACCTTAAATCTAGAATTTAATCATGAAGGAAGTTCATGTAACAATTGACAATCATTATGCTCAATCCCAAAGTTTCTACTCGATTGGTTAGAGTCTCGTGCTGATAACGTGTTATGAACAATAAAACAAGAAGAATATTATTGCAAAGAAAAGTAGGGAGAGAGAATTCTTATTGAATTTTTGGATGAATTACAATAGAATAGAACCCTCTATTTATAGGGAGAGAGTGACTTAGCCATCAAGTAATAAACCCTATAATATCTCTAAATATAGACATTCACCATAAATAGAACTCTATTTATAATAATATCTTAATTTATCATGAAGAGATATTTAATCTGATTGAAGTTTGAATCCAAGTTAGAGTATATGAACATTCTTCCAAGTAGAGAGCGACACATGTCCAAAATAATATTTGAGATTTTTATTTTTATATACGGGATATTCTATCCGAGTCATAATACAGTTTTCATTAAGAAAGGCTTATATACTTAACTTGGATAGAGTTGTTGGACCGAATATAAGTCACATGTTTGTTCAAAAGTGAACTTTATTCTGGTGGAATATTTGCATACATTTATTTTGACTTAGATATAAAACTCTCATTTTTTATCGTGGGATTCTTGACTATGACATGGAGTTTTCGATCCTTTTTGTGTAGTATATGTATTTTTGAAGAACTCATTCAACACAGTTTGAAGTATTTATGCTTGATATGAGCAAGACAACTAACTGAGTTGAGATGGTAAATAGTGTCAGAATACTCTTAGGAATTCTATCTCCCAAAGCAATTAATTGTTTGTATCACTTCTTATAATGTCATGTCAAATTGACTCATCTTCAAGTATAAGTAATCTCCCTAGTGTTTGAGTTTTGAGGATAAGAACTCAAACACTGGTATAATAATTTAACATTCTGTAGTTTAATAGTCCCAGGTAGGATAGTTAATTTTGATATTGATGGACTTTCAAATGGTCTAGTTCCAACATCGGGACGGTACCAGAGCTCTTTTTATCAAATATTTTGTACTCTGGCCGGGAACTACGGAGGTTTCAAAATATTATTGAGGATCATGCCATATCTTAATTTGAGCTATTCATACTGACTTTGATGAGTTTTTGATTTAAAGTCTTATTACCGGAGTAATTTTTACTGTTTTCTTTATAAATTTCTCGCATCATATATTTTGTTTGTTTGGTCCATGTGGCATTTTAGCTTTTGGAGCCTTGAATATTCTCAAATATAATTCTCCTTCAACAAAACAGTACGGGATGAGACACACTCAGAGTTATCGAGAGCATGCTTGTCATTGGGTAAAGTCCCATTTTGCAAGTTATAAATGAATTTATTATGCCAATTCCAAATTAAATTAGTCAGGCTTACCCCATTTTCATTCTAATTGATGATAGATCAGGGATCGCCTAAATAAGGGATGGCTCGATCCCGAGACTATTTGATCTGTAAACGATATTTTCCAATAAGAGCCCTAAGTTGCTTTCGGAGTCAGTGATATCAGCAATAGATTCGAGACTAGCACATCCGGCTCGATTTTCTTGGGCTGCATAGTTTTCTAGGATTTGATCAATCGTTAAATTAATATTTTTGCTCTGAGTTTCCCAACTAATTCAAGCCCTATAGCATATGCTTCATACTCGACTTTGTTTTTAGTAATAAAATAACTTTTATGAATTATCTAACTATTTTCCTTGATAGGTAATAAGCATTGCCCCTAACTCGAGGATTTTAATACTTGTGAACCTAATTGTGTCGAAGGTTCGGATCATAAGAATTATCCCAAAAATAACATGTACTATTTTTTTAGCTTCGGGTATTATGTTTGAGCTAAGATTAATTATGAAATATGCTAAACTCGTGATCTTATAGTTGTATGTGGTTGATAAATAATATCATATTCACTAAGTTCGAATACTCATTTAGCTAGCCTTCCTGACAGTTCGTGTTTATCCAAAATATTGTATAATGAAAATATAATGACTGCGGGAATTGAATGACATTGAAAATACAGCCTTAGATTTAGGCAGCTACAATTAATGCCAACTTATCAAAATGTAGATATGTAATTTCCGTATTTAAGAGCATTTTATAATAGATAGCACTACAAGAAAATTGCGTATTACATGGAGATTTTTCCGGGAATTGTAAAAGAAAATTCGCAGGTAATTCAGTTTCTTACGAATTTTCCTTCCAAAAATATTTGATGGAAAAATCTTCGTAGATAATTATTACTTGCGGATTTTAAAAATTCCCAGATAAATTACCCGGGAAATTTGAATCCACATGTAAAGTAGCTGGGAATTTCAGATATGCATGTAAATTACTTGCGGATTTTTTGATATATTTTACCAATAAATCGCACGAAACTTTTGGAAAAATTTGACGAAGGATTGGAGTTCTTGCGGATTTTCCCAGGGATATATCTGCAAGTAAATCCCCATAAAATTCCCAATAAATTTTGTAAAAATTTTGGGACAAAAATTTATATTGTCCTATTATTATTATTTTCAGAATTATTTTCTTAGTAAGGCAAATCTTTCAAATATAACCGTTTTTTGTCTCACGTATTTATTCCCCACTCAAGATGTTATATATCACCACAAAATTATTATGTCTTATTACTGTTACTCATTAGTATTTAGTAATTACAATATTAAATCTTATTACTATATATTAGTACTCTACTATGTACTAGCTACCCCAACTTCCTATATTTAACTTTGTATATCCCTTACTTAGGAGCTTACATCATACGAAAGCCCATACTAACAATGTTTCGCTAATTCCAACAAGGGATTTTTACCTAATTATATCATATATTAAACTTTATTATCCTAAATGTGCATAGTTTGTTAATTACCCACTCAGTCCACGTTTTACTTACAAATTTTATACCATTTGACTATTAGGCATTAAAAGGGCAGAACATTCCCTAAAAAACAGGCTAAAATTAATGAGAGAATCTTGGTGTTAATTAATTTTTTAATTTTGATCTTTCTCTCTTATAGCCTCTGCTCTTTCTCGTTGTTCTCCTTTCTTCATTTTTTTTTTCAAATTTTTTGTTCGTTCCCTCCCCCTTTTCAATCTTCTTTCTTTTTTGTTTTGCTTTTTTTTTTGGCTCCCTTCTTTTACTTACGTTCCTCTCTCCCTTTTCTTTCTTTTGCTTCTCTTTTTTTTTCTTCTTTTACGTTTTTCCCTCCCTCTTTTTTTCTAGAACTACAATTCAAATTTTC
>MU730794.1:0-19709 GCA_026770625.1 Nicotiana glauca
ACTAACAGAATGGGGAGTCTCAACCAGTAAGCACATCCCCGGAGGTAAGGAGAGAAGGGTTTTCGGCACAATTTTTTTATATACAATTCATGTAATATCAAAGCAGTAAACATATAGCATATTGATCAAAACATATAATGAAATCAGATATAAACAAAAACAACAATTTAACTAAGCTCGAATTCTTAAATCCTGAACCAGAGATTCTGGGTTTCTGTTCCCCAGCAGAGTTGCCAGAGCTGTCACACCTCCTATTTTCTTTTACTACTTATGTACCGCTTATTAATACTACATCCCGGGAAGAGATATAATAATAAAAAGGGAAAGAGTTTTTCCAATTAAAGGACAGTCGGAACGGGATTTATTTATTAAAATTCAGAGTCGCCACTTGAGAAAATAATGGTGTCCCAAGTCACCGGTGTAATCCCGAACCGAGGAAATTATGACTCTGTTAAAGTCTGCGAATCAGAAATCCGGATAAGGAATTCTGTTAACCCGGGAGAAGGTGTTAGGCACTCCCGGATTCCGTGGTTNATTTGGATTTGGGTCACATAAATGTGCACCCGTGTTAGGAATGTAATATTATTAATTGCGCCTAAAGTATCTACGTTTTTATTAACTTTGGAAAAGACCGTAAAATTCGCTAAACGGTCCTTCCTAATCTAGAGTTTTATGTTGAGACTTATTTGGGGGCCCCGTGTGTTTTCATTTTTGTAATGAGGCTCGTCCCTTTTCATTTTTGAAGGTTAAACTTATTTGTATGTTATATTTTCTAATATTGTTTTTTCCCTAATATAGCTGTTTCAGAATTATTTTTCAAAGGCTAGGTGCAAGAGTCCAGGCCATCTTTATTATTTGGACTGATCTATCAGTATACACCAAGGTGCAACAGGCCAATTACAGCCCAGTCAACACTTCTGTTTTTCAAAGGCACGAATGCCATATTGATCAGATCTGGGCCTGTATTTGCGGCTAGGCCCAGATTACTTACATCCAAGGCAGAATTAAGGCAGATTAACATTTAACAACAGTACTATTATTCAATACTAGCAATTAACTGTTTCTAATAATGCCAAATTACATTTGATCCTTACTGATTTCAATGTTGTCAATTAACTAAGAATGTCAACACTAGTTTAAATTGTTGCTATTTAACTACTAAATTGACAGAGTATGAATTTATGAATCATCTATTGGTTGAGACACTATTTGCAGAATTATCTATCTACTTTAACTGAAAACAACACTTGCATTTTTAACTACAGCATGCTCAGATTACAATTATGTTTCAGATTGCCATTTTTACAAAGTTGAATATGAGTTTATAGCTAAAACAGCTTCAGTAGTGTTAAAACAGTAACGTGATTTGAAATTCAACTACTTCATATTTTTTGAATTAAATGATTCTGATTCAGAATTCAACTAACAAAATAGCTAAGTACTAATATTACATGTCTAATTTCAGAACATATATAAATCTAAGTGTATTAGCTGTATTTTAGCCGGTTTTAGCTTTAGATTTAGGTGATCATTATAACTAACCTACTAGATACGTTTACTACAGTATTATCTACTACTACTTTAATCTAAATCGAGTTCATATAGTCTAGTACTTATTACAACCCATTCCTAAATGAATTACAAAGATCTAAATATTTAAAACTACATAATGAAAGAACAGAAATATAATTGAATAACTAAAACTGGTCAGCATTTTTATTTCTTCAACATGCAACTCAATTACAGCTCCAGGACATAGTTGTGTACCTGATTCAAAAGCAAATCAATGAGTTCTAGGTTTTGGAGAAGAAGGAAAATCAGCAACAGCAATGGCGATAAGCAACAGCGAACAGGAGCAATTAACACAGCAAATCTCAAAAACTCAGCAGTGAACCAGCAAATAACTCGAGCAAATGGAAATCCAAGCAAAGTTGAAGAAAACACGACAGAGGAACAACCAGCAAAGATTCCAGAAATAGTACTCGAATTGTATGCTAAGTAGAAGACCAGTAGAATTCTAATGTAGAATTTTTCAGAGCTTTTTGGGTAAAATTTTTTCGACTCTAAGAATGTGTACCAGAAAATTGAACCCCTAATTCTCTGAAGGTTGGAACTCTTTTCTTTGTTGGAACCCCTTAAATTTTCTGAAAGTTCCCACCCTTTCTTTTTCTCTCCAGGTTCCGACCCTTTTTCAGGCTTGCAACAGCCTATTTATAGAATAAATTTGGGAGGGAGTTTTGAATTAGTTATTCCTATTTCCCACCCCAGCTTTTTTCATTAAATCAATCAAGTATAACAGAATTCTAACGGAAATACACTTGAACCCCTGCTAGAAGGTTCTAGGCTATTCCTTATTGTTCTATTGGGCGGATTTTACCTAGTTGCCCTCACTTGCTAAGGTTTATTACTCATTTGCCTTTTAACTATGCCTAATCTACCCCTTATTGTTCATGTATTTTCAGTAAAACCAGGCATTAAAGTCATTTATACCCCCATTACCTCTATGTAATCTACAGAAATACCAATTCACTTTCCCCTTTTACCCTTTACACTCAATGATATTTACCCGACCTATCATTAGGTCTGCCAAGACTTGGGGTAATTAACATATTTAAAATATAACCCCCTGAGACTCGTTTTAAGTTTCAGCCAGTTTCAAACTAGGTAACCTTTTCAGGATTAACCAATCTTACAAAGATAGCCACAAATAGACTTTACAAAGTCAAAGACTCACACTGTGTTGCAAATATAACCACAATAGACATTTTACACATATAACCTAAATGTGCATAAGCACTCAGAAGTTCAGAAGAAACAAACACATAAATCATATTGCAAATGTAGCCAGTTTTATGTAGTCTTGCACAAATAGCCCTAATTACGACTAACTTTAAAATTAATTAGAACTCAGAGAGACAAATTGATAATGGTTGAATTCCAACTAATCAAAACCCTAGTTGAGAAAGGATCTATTGAACAATAACATAAAATAACTAATAGCATATGATTTACAGGTAGCTATATTCAGAACTAAGAATACTTAGTTGATTTCAGGCATACACATGTAATAAGCTCAGGTCTTTTCACAAATATGAACACAGAAGAGCAAAGTATAGCACAGAGGTGGATTCAGGGCATTTAATCAATTTTAACATGTACAGAGATTTTTAAACATGCAACAGATCCAGATTTAACAGATAAGAACACAAAAACACTGAACAAGGCAGGTTTCAGGGTACTTAGCTTTAGGGCTTCTTCTTTTCCTTTCTTTTTCCTTTTCTTTCTTTCTTTTCTTCTTTCTTTCTTCTTTCTTTCATTTTCTTTCTTCTTTTCTTGATTTTCAGCGTTTCAGAGACTTGGAGTCTCTTAAATGATGGATCTTTCAATCAGACTCTTGGAAGTCTGCTTTGGTGTGTGAGAGGGGTATTCAGAGACTCAGGGTGAGGTTTTTGAAGGGTTTTGGTTTTGGGTGCTCGCCGGAGTAGGGTTCCGGCGAGATACTTTTTGATATTCGAAGGGTTTGGGTTATATTCGAGGTATGGGACTAGGATGGGGTGAAAGATCGTTTTATGGCGGTTCTGGGGTGTTAAGGTGGAGGGTTGGTTCATAGCTTGGTGGTCGCCGGCTAGGGTTCCGGCGACCGGAGTTTCAAGATTGGGAGACTGGTGGGTTTCTGGGGTGAGGTTAATGGAGATAAGGGTGTTAGAAGGTGAAAAGGGGTGTTCAGAAGGGTGGCCTGAGCCGGAGAAGGTGACAGAAGAGTGACCACCGGTAGGGTTCCGGTGGTCTTGTGAGAGAAGGGGAGGGAAGAAGGGGGCGGCTAGGGTTTCATTTGTGAGGAGTGTGTGTGTGTATAATGAAAATGAACGGGGGTCTGGGGATATATACTGAATTTGTGTTATTGTCTTTCAACCGTTGGATTTAATTAATTGAACGGTCCAGATCAATTTGCCCTTAAAACGTCATCGTTTGGTTTAATGAGATCTTTCATTTGGTCCGTTGGATTAGATTATTAAACGGTCGTGATTTAATTGGCTAAACTACGTCGTTTGTTTAAGTGAGACACTGGTCTCATCCGTTAGATTAAATGAGATGGACGGCCTAGATTATCTCCTCACACGGTGTCGTTTTATGTACAAGGCCACCGCCTTATTTGGTCCATTCGATTCAAATCATCAACGGCCCAGATCTTGTTGTGTTTATACGGTGTCGTTTGGTTTTATACCTGGGCAGGCCGGTTCAATTAGCTTGGGCCTGGTCTGTATTGTATCGTTTTGGGCTTGAATATTTCGTGTATTTGGCCCAATTTTGGTATTTCAAATTGTATTTTTGTATTTTTTGTTATTTTTGAATTGTATTTATTTAATTTTCTGTATTTTCCCTTGTATTTTAGACTTATTTTCCTTGTGTATTTATATTAATGTATTTCCTTTGATTTTCCAATTTTTTGTATATTTTTCCTTAATTTTCCAATTTCCTAATAATTAAATTATATTTTTTGTGATATTTTCCAATTAATTTCCTTTTTGTATTTCATTTTAAATTTTATTTTTAACAATTGAAACAAACACTGGTATTTTCTATACACTAATCAAACTAATTGCAATCAAAAAATCATTTTTGTATTTTTATTTTGGAATTAACTGCTTGGGGAAAAAATCACGTGCTCACAATACGCACAGCATATCAATAGACCGGCCCTTTGCCTGAGAATACAGACTTTTATGAGTATGGCAAAAATCCAACAAATGCCAAGTAGGAGCGCTTCTTTGATGCAATTTGCGCACCCGGAAAAATGGTGGAGTGGCCGAAACACGGAGATAAGTTCCACTCATCCGTCTTAACTCCAGAGGTGAAAAGTTGGCTGTATGTGATCAACAGTCGCCTGATTCCCTCCATAAATACTACGGAGGTGAATGGACCCCGATCTGCATTGATTTGGTGTTTCATCATGGGTCTTCCCTTCGACATGGCCAAAGTGATCCACGACGAAATACTTATCTGGTGCCCCCAACGCATGTTTGGGCTCTTTTTCCCCTCTTTGGTGACTAAGCTTTACAGGCAAGTGCAGGTGCCCGAAAATATTTATGTGGACGGGCTGGTAAAAAAAAGCCATAAGATCAGACCTGGCCAGAACACCACGAGGCTGGCCCCAGCGGCAGCGACACGTGGAGAGGATGAGAGTGGTTCTGATGCATCGGATGAGGAAAAGGATGAACGAATGGACGTGGAGCCAGCCCCAGCAGCACCGTCAGGAGCAACGTCCTCTTCAAGAACTGCTAGAGTGTCCCGGTACACCGGGTTGCAGCAGGAGGTGGCTGATCTACGCACCTCCATGACTGAGTTGGGCACTCATGTGGACGTGATAGCTGACCGACAAGTAATGTTAGAAAATAAGTTCACGGGTTGGCTGCGAACTCTGGGGCGTGTGTGCAACGTGAACCCCGAAACCGTTTCCGATCAGGAGTGAAGCTTCAGGAAAGTCCCTTTACCTCACTGCTCTTTTAAATTTTAAGCCATGGGGACATGTCTTTATTTTTTAAGTGGGGTGGGGATTCCTTCATTGTATGTTGTATGTAGTTTTATAAATTAACTTTTTGTTTTGTGACTTGATAGTTTGTGTTAAGTAGGAGTCGTTTGTTAATTTAGATAAATGGCTCGGCCTGACGACGGATCCCTTTCGACGGAGTTCTTGAGGGACTGAGTCGAGAAAAAAAAACTGAAAAATTGTAGGCTCTTCCTGATGACGGATCTTTTTAGATGATTTTCTTGAGGGAAGTTAGTCTAAATAAAAAACTAAAAAGATTTTTTTTCTTAGGTAGTGTAGCAATTCCCCCTTGGTTTTTCTTTAGGCCGCGGTTCTTTTCCAAGGGTTTAGCTTGAACCTGGCATAGGTAGTTTTTATTCTGTTTTGTTTTTTTCTTGATTTGTAGATTAGGGTAATGGGCTACGAGCTAAAAATTGAAAGAGAACCCATATCGTTGACACACCCGAACACAAAAGATCCTAGAGTGTAACGCTTAGTCCTAATTGTTGAATCTCACTGAAAGTGCCTTAATTTGTATGTTTGTTACTGAATTAAATGCTCGTAACAAAGCGTCTTGATGAGCTTATCTGAATGAGTCATATGCCATGTGTGGTGAGTGTTTGTGTAGTCCATGTATTGTACTTGTGTCTAGAACTTGCCTGGTATGTGAGTTGAAGCGAAATTTTAGGTGATGCTCAGTTTGAAAAATAATTTTAGGCTTTCTTTGACCTTTTTGAGCGCTATTGCTTATCACAAATAAAATTTGTCCCTAGTTAACCCTTTTGAGCATTTAGACTGTTGTTTGGCACCCGCATTACAAGCCTATACCATTTTGTTCTTAATTGACATTGTTTTGATCCTTCTACCTCTTAAAGAACTTTAATTGTGAGAGAGCGCTAAAAGAAGTAAAAAAAAAATAAGTGTAGGTGGCTTTTGAGTCGAACCAATAAAAGGATGAAAGGTGCACTTGTTTTGTAAACGAATACACCACTAGAGGAAATTGAGTGACAAGAAGGATAAACTAAAGAAAAAAAAAAGATGAATACATTGTGTCTTGTTCTAGCTAGTGGTATGAATTAATAGAAGGCTTAAAGAAGAAGGTAATATTTGTGTGATGATATTGTTTGTGAATGAGAAGTGGGTTGAAAAATTTGCGCTAAAAAAATTGCTCATGTGATGTGTTAAAGTGCTTGGGAGGTTGAGTCACTATTCTTAAATATATCCTACCCACCTCTTAGCCCACATTACAACCACAAAAAGTCCTAATTGATTTTAGACTGAGTGAGCCTACATTAGTAGAGATTTACATTAAGAGCAAGCTTATGGTACCAATTGCATGCATGTGACTTCGTTGTGAGAGTGAGTGATTTCCTTGATATATGTGAGTATATGAATTGTATGTGTTGGATTGAACTCGGTTTTTGTTGATATGATTGTGAGGGCATATGATTCGTAACGGAAAAATAATTCTTGATTTCTGTGTAGGGTACTTTGAGGAAGTGTGAATATTGCATGGCAAGTAAGATTCAGCTTTGAGGCTATGATTGTTCACTGCTAGGTATAATGTATATACATTGTTCTAGGTGTAATGCGTTAGGAAAAATGGTTGAGTGAAGGATTCTCTAAAGAGTATAGTTTGACTGCTCGAGGACTAGCAATGAATTAAGTGTGGGGTATTGATAATAGGCGAAATCTAGGTGATTTAACTATCGTTTATGTGTCCGCTTGATTATATTCCAATGTAATAATATGGTTAATTGATGAAAAATATGCTCTAATTGTGATTTGTATACATTGTAGAATGAGGAGCTTATGACGCTTTCAAGAGGCTATTGGAATGATTTATGAGCAAGAACGACCCCTTGGAGCTGAGTGCACGAGATAAAGAAATGGAAGAAATACGGGTCCAGGCGCGCGAGCAGACACGCGAACTCATGCGCGAGCTCGCACGTGTTAAGAAGGATGAGGCAGAATGTAAGAGCAAACGCGCGAAGTAATGCGCGAACTCGCGCATTTTCCAGTTCGAAAAAGAGTTATTCAGGGGCAAAATTGGAAATCTGGAGAGAAACCCACTTAACTTATATAAAGTCAAGCTCGCCCAAGGTTAAAAATCAAGGTTTTCATAGGGTAAAACTTACTTTTGAGAGTACTTTGGGTAAAAACATAATTGTGAGAGATCACCCAAAACATCATAGTTCTTTATTTCTTCTTTTTCTTGCAATTTTACATGATGAATATTTTCGTTTATCTTCAAGTTGTTATGAGTAGCTAAATACCTTAATCTAAGGTTTTGATGGAACCTATTGAAGGATGAACTTCTTGATTATGTTCATATAGTTTGCCGGTTAATCTCTATTTGTTCAATTACGTATTTATTGTAGTTAATTGACAGGATCCTCAATTAGATGTGCCTATTTAGTGTGCATAACTCGGGAGAGAGTGCATATTTAGGTAATTATTGAACAACAACACTCCCAAAGTATAAGAGGGATCTATAATTGCGGGTTAAAGACGGGATTAGAGATAACGAAGCCTTGAGTGTGATTTAAAGTGAGCTGTAATAAACAAAGTCAGCTAGCGTAACTCGGGAGAGTGCGTCTAGTAAATTATCGCAATTAGTTGGGAGAGATTTACGGTAAGAAGAGTGCTCATGATTGATAGAGATATTTTGGTGAATCTATATGTAACGTAACCGGAAGGGATTCCATCAATAGGGGAAATCACTACCTTAGAACCTTCTCATTATTATTTACAACCTAACATATTTAGTTTACAGCTATTAGTTATTTACTTGCAATTGTAGTTAGTAGAAATATCATCAACTATTGTTTACAAAGTTTGGGGAAATTGATTATAAAGAATTTAGTGATTCCAACATAGGTAATTGATAGGTTAATTCTCTGTGAGATTCGACTCCGGACTTGTAAACCAGATTATATTTGCAACGACCGCATTGTCCTTTTTATAAGGCATAGTTGGGCGTGATCAGTGAACTAAATACAAGAATAGATGATATAAGTGATCCTTAATTTAAAAAACAACTACAAAAGAAAAAATCGCTGTAATATAAAAGTAAATCGATTAACAAGCTATCTATTATTTTTTTTAGTGCAAAAAACATTATCATTTTAAGTGAAAATAAATTAGTAAAAAGAAATCTAATACAGTCAAATCTTTCTATAACTGCCTTCTTCGTTCCCTTTTTTGACTGTTATAGTGAAGTGCTATTATAGAGGACATATACTATAACATAACATAAAAACTGGTTCTGAAAAAAATACTTGACTCTTATAACTATTGGTTATTATATAAAGATGTAGTTATATAGTGGTCTTACTGTATATGAAAGAAAAAAAATAAAACAAAATAAAAATCTCTAAATAAAATATTTTTATAAATACACAAATACAGTACTTTTGTAACTACTCTTTTTTCATTTTGGTGAAATCTTTCTTTTTATGTACAAGCACAGAACTATGCATCCAGATTTCATTTTCCGACACTGCTTTTTTTCTTTTCTAATACCTGGGAAATAATTCTTATAATATTTCAAATAGATTAAAGATATAGGATAATTTGCATATTGTGCATTTTCTCATGAGGGGCAAAAAGACATTCTTGCAAGTTACTTGATCATTTTAGTATTTAAGAATGAGATAGCTTTCCTAGACAATTCAAAAAACCTAAATCTTCATGGACTATTTGTTCTTGCTAAAGAAGCTTGATAACTTATAAAATTGAAGCAATGAAATATAAAGCTTGAATAAATTTTAAGTTGAGTATATGTATATGGACTCAGAGTGATTGAAGACTTATCCGATAGTATTGACCAACAATCATTATTTCTTTTACTTAAACTTTTGTCTTCAACTTTTTCTTTATAACTCAAGCATAATTTTCAAAATTATATTTATGTGATCTTTGAAAATAATTATATTTATTCAGACAAGATACACACGTCGAAAAACTAATATATTAAAATAAAGGGGTATATTTGACCTTTTTCCCTTTAGATTGAACCATATTTTCCCTTGCATTAAAGGGAAAACAATCCAAAGAAGAAAAACCTTGTAACTGTTCCTTTCTTTTTTCTTTTCCTATTTCTCAAGGAAATGATAAAAATTAATGCTATTGTGTGAAACTCATGATCAACGTAGAAGTCCCACGTGTTGACTCGTACCTCAGAAACACAACCAGTAGTAGTAGTAGAGAACATAAAGGAAGAATCGAACCAAGCTTGCATTTGCTGCCATTTAAGACCATATATCAAACGCGTTACATAATACGCGGTAATCCCATTCTCTCTCCTTTTACTTCTCTACCATCTATAAGTGTAGCACCCAAGAACAAACTTTTCTCTGACTTTCTTGGAGTTCCCCTGCTTCGTACTGAATAGGGTAAGTCTTAAATTGTTGTTTGACTTTCTTGGTGTTCCTATTATTTGACTTGGGTCTTCTTTATGATTGATTGTCCACTTTTGTGCTTTATGGATCAATATATTTGGGAATTGAGATTCATTTTGCAGTGGTAGTATGATGTTTGATTTGGGCTTTATATTGGCTAGTTGTGATGTTATTCATGTTTCTTTTTCTTGCTCTTTGTTTGCCTGAATTTAATCCATTTTGAATAAGATTATAATGGTGATCTAGTGCAAGATTTTTGTATGAATTTCTAATCTACTTTTGAATATTTTTTGGATGCCGATTTTAAATATATAGCGTAGTGGGATGACCAAAAAACGCTCCCCTCCCAGGAAAGAGAACCTCCACCTAACTTTGTGTGAATCAAGAGGGAAAAGGTTTCCACCTTTTGGTGTACAAAACACACAATCATAAGATAAAGAGAAAATTAAGCTCCAAGTGTGATATTAGCCAATGCACTGTCCGAAGTAGGGTACATCTTGTATATTGACCTGTTAGAAAAGTGATCAAACAAGATGTTTCTTTTTCCAATTGAAAAAACTGTCTGTTGGAGCTTAGGGGAATGTATACTTGGTATCTATATTGCGACATCTTCTGTATTGACCTGTTAAAAACTGATCAGTCCTTTAAATTTCAATGTGGAGAATGCGTATTACAGTATGGGGAATTCATGTCAATGGTTTAGTTGATGGATGAGGATTTGAGTATAGGTAAATTTCATGTCGTACTACCATTGTTTATTAACACTGTTAGGTCTGGAAGGAGGTTCCTGACATATTCTATGCCCTATGATGTTATCTAAATTCTTTTGAGTGCTGCACCTCTGCTGCATCTATGAGGGGGAATAGGCATAAATCATTTCTATGTAGGTAATCAAATCATGGTTTCTTTACATAAAACTATGTTTACTGGTCATTGTGGTTTATGGGCACACCAATTAGTTAGAAGCCGAAGGTATGTACTGTGGCATGGGATATAAAAGAGCCGGAAAGGGGTTAGGGAAATGGTTCATTTGATGATACTTCGGAGGCTGCTAGGTATTGAATATATTGCTGGGTGGTTCCACTACCTACGGCTCCTTTTTTTTTTCCGGGATCATCAAGTTCCAGCTGAAGGATTCCTGTGTATGTGGCTTTGTTTTCTGTTTTAAAATGCAGTTAATTCTGTGGCTTACTATGTGGTAATCTGATGGAATTTACGTCAATGATTGAAATGCTTTAAGAACAAGTAGAGTGGCTTATTGAGTTCAATCTGCCTATCAACTGGATCGGATTTGTTAGAACCAATCTATAAAAACATTGTTTGTCCTGAATATTTTTTGGAAAATGATCTCTTGCTTGTTATGTTATCTTTTTCTGTGATTCTACTTTTGCTTTCTACCCAATGCTTTTAGTTGCCCATCAGAATTAGAACCTTATCATTTTTCAATTTGTTCTTGTCAGATAACTTAGAGACATTAAAGGCTTGTTGACGCGGAGGACAATTTTGGAGATGGAAGACAAAAATGCTGGTGTTGCCAGGGAAGAAGGAAAGATGGGAAAGGAAGAAATTCATCTCAAAGTTGAAAAAAAGATAAAGAAGTCTGATGAAGTAAAAGAGAAAACTGAGGTGGAACTCGATTTGAAGATCAAATCAGTTGAGAAAGAAAAGCCAAAGCAGAAGATGGACAAGGATAAAGAGAAGAAACACAAGGACAAACAAGAAAAAAAACATAAAGACAAGTTGCCCAAGAGCGAGGAGGAGTTCAAGGAAAAACACGAGGACAGAAAAGGCGAAGAGAAAGAAGATGACTCACTAGATGTAGAGGACAAGGAGAAAAAACACAAGGAAAAGAAAGAGAAAAAGGATAAAGAGAAGAAAGATAAGTTCAAGAAGGAGTTGGTGGAAGAAGAGGAGGAGAAAGATGAGGAGAAAGAGAGGAATCAGGATGAAGAGAAAAAACCAAAAAAGGAAAAGAAGAAGGATAAAAATAAAGAAAGCAAAGGAAAGGAAGACAAGAGCAAAGAGGAGTCAGAGGAAAAGAAGGATGATGAGAAAGAGAAGAAACACATGAAGGATAAAAAGGAGGACATAGATAAAGGAAAGAAAGACAATAAAAAAAAGGAGTCGAAAGAAACAGAGAAAGAGAAGGTTGATGAGAAGGAGGAGGAGGAGGAGGAGGAGGAGGATAAAGATAAGAAACACAAGAAGGAAAAGAAGAAGAGCAAGGATAAAGATCAAGAAAAGAAAGACAAGAGCAAACAGGAGCTGGAGGTAGAAGGTGAGGAAGAGAAGGATGATAAGAACGACAAGAAGGACGACGAGAAGAAAGCTAAGAAGGGAAAAAAGGAGGACAAAGATGAAGAAAAGAAAGAAAAAAGCAAAGAAGAGTCTTTGGAAGAAACAGAGAGGAAGAAGGATAAAGAGAAGAAACACAACAAGGAAAAGAAGGACAAAGATAAAGAAAAGAAAGACAAGAGCGACGTGGAGTTGAAGGAGGAAATGGAGGAAGAGAAGGACGACGGTAAAGAGAAAAAGAAGCATAAAGAGAAGAAACACAAGGAAGAGAAGGAGAAAGGAAACAAAACCAAGAACAGAGAGGAGTTAGAGGCAGATGATGAATCACATGGAAGAAAAGAGAAAGAAACTAAGAAAGATAAGGAAAAGAAATGCAAGGAGGACAAGGATAAGGTTGATGAAAAGGGACATGAAACTGAAGTCACTACTAGGGAGATACAAATAGATGGAGGAAATAAAATGCCAGATGCTGAAGCAGAACATGAAAGCCAACAAAAGCAGAAAGGAAATGAAGGTAAATATGAGAAAAGAAGCGACAAGAAAAAGGATAAAGTTGAGAAGAAAAGAAAAACTGAGGATATATATAAAAGCAAAGATCCGAACAAGTTAAAAACAAAGTTGGAGAAGATCAATGGAAAAATTGAAGCACTTCAACAGGAAAAGGCAGACATCCTGAAAATGATAAAAGAAGCAGATGCTAAAGAGCTAGTTGTTGCTGAAAGCTCCAAGGATGCAGAGAAGGCCCAAGAAGCAGCAGTGGTTTGACAGTGAGCCTGAAATAGAACAATATATATTCTCATGCTATATCTATGATATATGAATCTTTTGTTCTTTGTACTCTGAAGTCTGTAATGTAGAGGTATGATTTTTCATTTATCGTTATGGTCAAGTGTTATCTGTTCCATTCTAAGCCTTATATATTTGTGTCATGTTGTTTAGCTTTCTTCAAGTTGTATACTATACCTTCTTCTATTCTTGTTTTGGTCATTTCAGTCCGTAATCGTTAATATGGCCAGGTCGACAGCATTTACAACGCGAGTAAACTAAAGTACTATTACATCCAGCAATTATGTTTTCAGAACTAGACAATTGACGTAAATCTTTAATACTGAAATAAAGCCACGTGATTTTGTTGTAGAACTACAAAGACACTATTTAGTAAGGTCCCTTGACGTAAGGGAGTAAAAGAAATTGCTGTAAAATGATGATTTTTCTTCCGGTAATCTGCAAAATGAAAGGCAATCAGGATTGCATCTTCTATTCCTCCCCTTTCACGGCAGATTTTCCGAGTTCCAATGGATCGTTTTCCTTTCCAGCTATAGAAAGCCATGCTTCCTGGAAACACCCATTTTGTGTCAAAAAGATACTGGAGCAAGTACCATAATTCCCATGCTATAGAGCAGTGAAGAAAATTATGTTTAACAGAACCTCTCATAACAAGATTATTTTGCATAAGGAAGTCTTCACTCCAAGCAATCCCCCCAACACAAGCCAACCGTACCATTGGCCAGTCGTTATAACCCTCAGATACACTGATTTCAGTAAGTATTTACCTCTATCCTGACCAAGCCAGATTATAGAATCTTCCCCGCCTTCTAAACAATCATATAGCAAAAGTTAACACCTTATTTATTTTAAATAAATATCATTTAAAAAAATTATATTCTATAGATACCTTTTAAGGTTTATAGCAAAATATTTAATTTTGGTTACCTCCTAACCCTAGCCACTAAATACTCTAATCAGTTACAATATTTTTTCTCTCTCTACTTTGATACATCCCATTTTCTTCCTCCATCCCATTATAATTTCCGATTCTCTTCCTCTTCTCTGTCTAGCTCCCTTGCGATTTCTCTCCATTGAACTTATGCATCCTCCTTTATATGTGTTTCAGAGACTGTATGTGCTGTTATTCCGCAAAATTGACAGGTACGGCTGTTCTTGATGTCTGCGGATTTTTGTTTTAGATGTTTCTCTGACGGAGCTTACACTATCCTCTGATGCAATGTCACAATTTTTTTTAGACGATTTACTGGTCTCAAGATCGAAGCCACACATTATCTTTTCCTTTTAGAGAATCTCTAAATCCAAAGCGTAAAGTTGTTTAATTCATTTAAGAGGATTTTCATTGTAATTAAATGTATCTCGTTGTATTTTATGTATTTCATTGTATTCACTGTCTTTTTTTCTTATTGTATTTCAATGTATCCCGCTGCATTCTATGTATTTCATTGTATTCACTGTCTCGCTATATGCCATGAATGTATTCATAAGTTTTTTTTAATTAACATAATTTATGTATTCAGATGTATTATATAATTTCTCTAAAGATTGCTATATTTTTGGAGTATTTTTCGGTTGAGAATCTTTTTTATAACTGAAAACACAAAATTTGTGTGTTATAATTGAGTTTGTTGAATTATATTAGGAGTCTATTATGTTAATTGATTCACTTTCCCTTTTAAAAACAGTGCAACCCCCTATTTCATGTCGTGAATACAGTCGAATATAATAATTTGTCCAGCTGTAATCTCATATTTCACTTCATAAATACAGTCGAATACACTCGAATACAACAACTGATTAGTTGGACTTCCCTGATTCACGCCCATTTTTGCTACTGTATTCATAAATAAAATAGCCTAAATAAATCAAATGCATCTTATAACTACATAAAAGGTATCGGTAATCCCTAATATAGAAAATGATATATATAAATGATTAATTACTACTAAAAGATAATGCTTTATGAAAATTTCTGTTAATTTATGCATCTCTTGTCCATTTAGTATTTGCTCGTGATTATGGCCGAAGATCATTGTTATTTTCCAGATAGCAAAAGTCTTATTTCTGCTATAATTCCTGATAATTAAAGAACTCAAAGTTTTTGTTAAGGATATAAGTCTCACGCTCTAGTCACCGAAGCCCGAGATAATAATTACGTAACTTTTGGTGTTCAAGCAATTCACCAATAATTTCTTCAAAAATAAGTGGTAGTGTTTGCGTCGAAAGTTAATGAATACTTTGCAAGCAAATACAATAAAAAATAGATTTAAGGTAAATCGTAATCGAATATAATCATACTTAGAAATGTATATAATATCCTTTATTGCTTTTTCTGTATTGAGTGTTCCAGAGAGTAATAATGTAGAGAGAGACATTGAGAGAGAGATAGAGAGAGTTTGTATTAGAAAAAGGATCTGCCCTCTATAACATTGGGGTCCTCCTTTATATAACAGGAGGATCTCCTCGAGATAATAAAGCAAAATAATATAAAAATAAGTCGTGTGTCCTCGAGGAGACGACGAGACTTGTTAACGCGCTTTTATTCCGACATTCTAGGGGCGTACCCTCACTACGACCATTGTTTAGCCCAAGGTCGTGGCCATAGCAAGGGGCAGAATTTGACCCTATACAGTTAATCCCTCCGTTCGTGCGTCGCCGATGGACGGATGCTCGAACCGCTTGCTAGGAAAATTCTGACCATGTTCGGAGATGACGACGTAAAGGGGGCGACCATTTGAATCCGTTGGTATATTGGCGCGTAAACCCTTTTCTGTAATGACGTCACCGTATGCAGGCGTCATCGTTACGCGCGTTCCCGAGGAGATGCAAAAGGTATTCTGATGCTTAGTTTCCCGTGCCTGTTAGGGTTTTGCCTCTTCGATTCCAATGATACCCAACCCTATAAATAGGGAATGGATTCGATTTTAACATAACTTTAGATCATTTGTGAATACTTTTCCGACTATTTCAGGAAAGAGCTTCCTCTTCACAAGAACTCACAGCTTCTGTAGAAATACGTTTGTGGTTGTGTAATACATTGTTCCTTACTCGAAAATTATGACGAAATCCAAACGTGGTAACACTTCAGGAGATCGTAGTAATAAATCAACAGACGCACCGCCTCCATCCGGCGGTAATAAAGGGGATAAAGGGAAGGATCTCACCCCTTTCACCGTAGATAATGTACTCTCTAAACAACTCCTTGCTATGAGGGATTTTCAAAGATATTCTCCTGAACATCCTTGGGAAAGGCCTGAATTAAAACAAGCCAATTTGAACCTCCTTCATACTTCACATGGTAAACCCGCTCATGTAGAGATAGTTCTGGCGGGGGTGGAATACGCGAATACCCATAGGCCGAGGTATTAAACGTTCTACGAATACCCCTTTCTGATTGGTTATGGGCTCCCCTTTCTTCCCTTGGCGGAGGAACTCTGTCGTTTCTATAATATATGTCCTACCCAACTTACTCCGTATACCCTAAAGGCGTATAGGGTAGTGTCTACGTACGCGGAGTTAGCGGGGTTGGATGTCTCCGTTCACCACCTTTTGCAGCTATTTGGCGCCAGCTACCTGAGGGGTACCATGCTGCATTTAAAAAATCGTGGTTCAAAAGGGCTGATCGTGGAAACCGACGACCGGCCCAACCGAGGCTATTGGCACAGATATTTCTTCATTAGAACAGAACACCTGGTGTCCAATCCCATCGGATTCCCTGAAAGGTGGAATTCGAGATGTAAGTATTCGTTCCTGTTATATTGCTTATCGTTTCGGACTTTAGCGGTTCCGATTACACCACCCTTATAATTTTTTGTGACTTTGCAGCGGTAGCTTACACTCCTCGGTTCATAACTGATATAAGGCAGTGGGTATCCGTTCTGTTTCCTTTAGCGGAGGTGTGACGACCCGGCCTGTTGTCACGTGATTTACCACCCCGTTTCCCCCATATTATGCTTCACTATGATTCAATATCAGTATTTGAGTTGGTTGAATAGAATTGAATTGGTTTTAGTTGGAAATGAGACACTTAGTCTCTTAAAGGGGAGCTTGTTTTGGAAAGTCAACTGGAAGTTGACTATTTAGTTAGAGGGCTTGGATGGAAATTCTGATGATTCGGTTAGCTTCGGGGGATGATTTGTGACTTAGGAATGCAATCGGAATTGAATTTGGAGGTCCGGTGTAGAATTAGGCTTGAATTGGCTAAGTTTGAATTTTGGCGAATTTCGGTGGGTAGGTGAGATTTTGATCTGAGGGTTGGAATGGAATTCCGAGAGTTGCAGTAGCTCCTTTAGGTGATTTTGGATATGTCTGCAAATTTTTAGGTCATTCGGACATCGTTTGGTCAGGTTTTTGATTGAATGCGCATTTCGGAAGTTTTGATGAAAATTAGGCTTGAATCCGATGTATTTATTGGTTTTAGCATTGTTTGGCATGTTTTAAGGATTGGAACAAGTTTGAATAAGGTTATAGGATGTGTTGGTGTTTTTGGTTGAGGTCACGGGGGCTTCGGTGTGTTTTCGGGTGGTTAAACGGAATTTTGGAAGGATGTTGCAGGTCTGAAACTTCTGCCTTCTGTTGTTTCCACATCTGCGGAAAAGGAGCCGCAGAAGCGGTTCCTCAGATGCTGTGGGATGGCCTCAGAAGCGATCAGGCGTGGCCCAGGGTAATTCCGTATAAGCGGACTAAGGGGTCGCTTTAGCGGTTCCGCTTAAGCGGATAATTTACTGCAGAAGCGGTCGATGGAGGACTGCAAAAGCGAATTCTGAGTCGCATAAGCGGTCCCACGAATTTTTAAGTGAGACCGCATAAGCGGTCCATTTGTCGCATAAGCAGTACCGCAGGTGCGGTTAAATGACCGCAGAAGCGGAGATCGGGCATGTGTTTAATGAACAGTGTTCGCGATTTTCAGAAGTTAAGAAAATATTTGGGACTTCGACTAGGGCTGTTCTTGGGCGATTTCGAGAAGAAATCGAAGGTGCTTCATCAGGTAAGAACTACATCAGGTAAGAACTATTAGCCTCGGAATATGTTATTTTGGTGTAAAAACATTGATTAATCACTGAATTTCAAGGATTTAAAGGTTAAAAATGGAGGTTAGGGCTTGAAAACTCAAGAGAGTTTAAATATGAGTTTGGAGGGGCAAACGAACTCCGATTTTTGTAAATTTGATATGTATAGACTCGTGGTGAGATGAGGAATCCAGTGGTGTAAATTTCGTAATTTTTTGAGAAGTGGGCCCGGGGCTCGGGTTTTGCCAACTTCGTGATTTTTAGTATTTTTTCGAGTAATTTCGATTGGGTTATGTTTCTTTAGCATATAGTAATGTATTCGTTGTGGTTTTGACTAGATTCCACGTGCAAGGAGGTCGATTCAAGAGGAAAGGGCATTGCGGACTAGTCTACGGCCGGTTTGAGATGAGTAATATATGTAGATGATGACCTGAGGGTTTGAAACCCCGGTATCTCACATTGTGACGCTGTATTGAGGCGAGACACGTACTCTATGGTGAGTGCGGGGTCGTTCATGGACTGAACTATGGCTTAGTCCGTCCGAGTGTTGTCTACACTGTGTTATTGACTAGAAATTGGCTGGTAAACATCCTACTTGGATTGTTATCAACATGTTTGGGCTGCGTGCCAACTATTGGGATCCCTTAGGGATTATGATCACTGTTGCCATGAAATTGAGCATGTTTCCATGATATCAGTCCTGAATTAAATACTGTCTAGAAATGATTAGCCATCTTCTAAGGTTAATCACTTAAACTATAACACCTGTTAAATGAAACTGAAATTGGTAAACTTGATTGTGCCCGTGTGGATTGCATGCATATATAACTAGACTGATTGTGGACCGGGCTGCACGCTGCAGCGAATACTACTATGTCATTGAGCTTGGGCTGCAGGAGCCCCTCCGGAGTCTGAACCCCCACAGTGAGCGCGGGTACCCAATGGATCGGGCTGTACGTTGCGGTGGTCATGTGCATTGCATTGCATTCATGCATTGATATCTATTTGTTTATCTGTCGTTGTTTATTGTTGTTTCATCGTTTAATGTGTTAAGTGGTTAGTTTCAGCTTTGCATTGTGGTATTTCGAGATTTCTTACTTTCAGCCATTATATATGTCTATTACCACTGAGTTGGAAGTACTCACTTTACTCCCTGCACAATATGTGCAGATTCAGGTGTCCCAGAGACTTAGCTGAGCTGTCGCTGTCTATTAGAGTTTTATCAGAGTTGTCGAGGTAGCTGCCTGACGTTCGCAGGACCCGATTTCTCCTATTTTATTCAGTTTTATTTCCGCATTCCAGACTTATGTATTTTCGAATATTTGTTATTCCGTTGCTTAGAGGCTCTAGAATCGTGACCCCAAATTCTGTTGGGAGTGTTTCGTCGGATATTTCAGTCTGTTCCGTATTATTTTTATTCTAAACATCGGCTTATTATTTTTTTTAAACTGTTAATTTCCCTTAAAATATCGGTAATGAGTTATCATATTGGGTTGTGAGTGATAATTGCTCAGGCTTGCCTAGCTATATGGTTGGGCGCCATCATGACCGGGATTGGGGTCGTGACAAGTTGGTATCAGAGCCTAGGTTACTAGGCCTCATGAGTCATGAGCCGGTTAGTAGAGTCTCGCGGATCGGTACGAAGACGTCTGTATTTATCCTCGAGAGGCTGCAGAACCTTTAGGAAAA
>MU730794.1:22730-55635 GCA_026770625.1 Nicotiana glauca
TACTAATATAGCTTAATGCAGCTAGATAATTTTTTCATTTTTGGAGAAGGAACTATGTGAACTATAGGTTGCAACCGACTTGTAATTGAACAAGACGACGATGAAGATGTGCGACCTTATATTGAGCATTTGATAGATGCTCAAAACCATTTTGTGGCCCAGCCTTATATTGATCAGTTGATGGATAATAGGAACAACTCTGAAGACTAGGCACATGATGATCAATCTAATGAGTGGAACAGTTCTGCTGGTGGCAATGAAGTTCAACATAATGATGATGAATTAGGTAACACTTTTATCTTGCAAGTAGAAGTAAAACTCTAGAAACCTGTGATGACCCGGCCCGTCGTCACGTGAGTTACCGCCCCGTTTCCCCTCATATTATGCTTCACTATGTTTCAATATCAGTAATTGGGTTAATCGGGTAGGATTGGATTGGTTTTAGTTGGAAATGAGACACTTAGTCTCTTAAACGGAAGCTTATTTTGGAAAGTCAACTGGAAGTTAACTATTTAGTTAGAGGGCTCGGATGGGAATTCTGATGATTCGGTTAGCTTCGGGGGATGATTTGTGACTTAGGAGCGCAATCGGAATTGAATTTGGAGGTCCGGTGTAGAATTAGGCTTGAATTGGCTAAGTTTGAATTTTGGCGAATTCTGGTGGGTAGGTGAGATTTTGATCCGAGGGTTGAAATGGAATTCCGAGAGTTGCAGTAGCTCCGTTAGGTGATTTTGGATATGTCTGCAAATTTTCAGGTCATTCGGACATCGTTTAGTTGGGTTTTTGATTGAATGCGTATTTCGGAAGTTTTGATGAAAACTAGGCTTAAATCCGATGTATTTATTAGTTTTAGCATTGTTTGACGTGTTTTGAGGATTGGAACAAGTTTGAATAAGGTTATAGGATGTGTTGGTGTTTTTGGTTGAGGTCCCAGGGGCCTCGGTGTGATTTCGGGTGGTTAAACGGGAATTTTGGAAGGATGTTGCAGGTCTGAAACTTCTGTCTTCTGTTGTTTCCGCATATGCGGAAAAGGAGCCGCATAAGCGGTTCCACAGATGCGGTGGGATGGCCGTAGAAGTGGTCAGGCATGGCCCAGGGCAATTCCGCATAAGCGGACTAAGGGGTCGCTTCAGCGGTTCCGCTTAAGCGGATAATTTACCGCAGAAGCGGTTGATGGAGGACCGCAAAAGCGGATTCTGAGTCGCATAAGCGGCCCCACGAATTTTTAAGTGAGACCGCATAAGCGGTCCATTTGTCACATAAGCGGTACCGCAGGTGCGGTTAAATGACCGCAGAAGCGGAAATCAGGCTTGTGTTTAATGAACAATGTTCGCGATTTTTAGAAGTTAAGAAAATATTTGGGACTTTGACTAGGGCTGTTCTTGGGCGATTTTGAGGAGAAATCGAAGGTGCTTCATCAGGTAAGAACTATTAGCCTCGGAATATGTTATTTTGGTGTAAAAACATTGATTAATCACCGAATTTCAAGGATTTAAAGGTTAAAAATGGAGGTTAGGGCTTGAAAACTCAAGAGAGTTTAAATATGAGTTTGGAGGGGCAAACGAACTCCGAGTTTTGTAAATTTGATATGTATAGACTCGTGGTGAGACGAGGAATCCAGTGGTGTAAATTTCAGAATTTTTCGAGAAGTGGGCCCGGGGCTCGGGTTTTGCCAACTTCGTGATTTTTAGTATTTTTTCGAGTAATTTCGATTGGGTTATGTTTCTTTAGCATATAGTAATGTATTCGTTGTGTTTTTTTACTAGATTCGATGCGCGAGGAGGTCGATTCAAGATGAAAGGGCATTGCGGACTAGTCTACGGCCGGTTTTAGGTGAGTAATAGATGTAGATGATGACCTGAGGGTTTGAAACCTTGGTATCTCACATTGTGACGTTGTATTGAGGCGAGACACGTACTCTATGGTGAGTGCGGGGTTGTTTGTGGACGGAAATATGGCTTAGTCCGTTCGAGTGATGTCTATACTATGTTATTGACTAGAAATTGGCTGGTAAACATCCTACTTGGATTGTTATGAACATGTTTAGGCTGCGTGCCAATTATTGGGATCCCTTAAGGATTATGATCACTATTGCCATGAAATTGAGCATGTTTCCATGATATCAGTCCTGAATTAAATACTGTCTAGAAATGATTAGCAATCTTCTAAGGTTAATCACTTAAACTATAATACCTATTAAATGGAACTGAAATTGGTAAACTTGATTGTGCCCGTGTGGCTTGCATGCATATATAACTGGACTGATTGTGGATCGGGCTGCACGCCGCAACGAATGCTACTATGTCATTGCGCTTGGGTTGTAGGAGCCCCTCCGAAGTCTGAACCCCCGCAGTGAGCGCGGGTACCCAATGGATCGGGCTGTACGCCGCAGCGGTCATGTGCATTGAATTGCATTCATGCATTGATATCTATTTATTTATCTGTCGTTGATTATTGTTGTTTCATCGTTTAATGTGTTAAGTGGTTAGTTTCAGCTTTGCATTGTGGTATTTCGGGATTTCTTACTTTCAGCCATTATATATGTCTATTACCACTGAGTTGGAAGTACTCACTTTACTCCCTGCACCATGTGTGCAGATTCAGGTGTCCCGGAGACTTAGCTGAGCTGTCGCTATCTATCAGAGATTTATCAGAGTTGTCGAGGTAGCTGCCTGATATTCGCAGGACCCGACTTCTCCCTTTTTATTTAGTTTTATTTCTGCATTCCAGACTTATGTATTTTCGAATATTTGTTATTCCGTTGGTTAGAGGCTCTAGACTCGTAACCCCAGATTCTGTTGGGAGTGTTTCGTCGGATATTTCAGTCTGTTCCGTATTGTTTTTATTATAAACATCAGCTTATTATTTTTTTAAACTGTTAATTTCCCTTAAAATATCGGTAATGAGTTATCATGTTGGGTTATGAGTGATAATTGGTCAGGCTTGCGTAGCTATATGGTTGGACGCCATCACGACCGGGATTAGGGTCGTGACAGGAGGGGACCCATAAGTGGGTGGAGTTCATTGAACGTTACGACCCTACAAGCCCTTCAGGTATTTTTTTTTTACTTTAGTTAATCATTTTCGTATGCTTCGTTGGCTAAATTGCTGTTGTTGACAGTTCGAAGTGCTCCAAAGAGGAGGGCGATATCACCCAGCTCCTCCCAACCAGATGTCGGTCCAGCTGTGTAGGAAATACTTTACGCATCTGTTAGGGAAGGGGTGACCGTAGCCTCTTTGTAAGAGGCAATGCCTGTGGAAATGGGCGCAAGTGAGGAGAGGTCATCGACATCGTCTCTGCACCCTGCGGATGAGCCTTTTGAGGGAGAGGGGCCCGAGAAGAGGAAAAGAAGAAGGCTCATGACGGGCAAGGGGGTGGCGACGGGAGACGAAGAGAGGAACGTGCCTCGCCAGCCAACTAGGCCCGTCCTTTTGGCTGACGCCATTTGTTCTGGGAGGCCGACTACCCAGATACGTGCTGATGTTGGTTCCAGCAAGACTCACATTACTGAGGGCATTTCATCGCCCCTTGTTGGTGGTGAATCTAGGGGGACGACTGCTGAGGCCGCCCATGGGAACACGGGTGAGATGGCGGAGGGCCATGCACAGGTGGAGATGACGGCAGACGGATCTGGCCGTCGTATTATGATTCCAGTGGCTTACAACTTGCTGTAGCACAGCGACCGGGCCGCATTAGAGATGGACCTACTTTGTGCGGCCCCTGAGCGCAAGATGCTGAGTGCTGTCAGCGACGCGGAGCTATCTTGCGGGTATGACGTTGCAGGTAACCTCTCCGTTCTTCTGCATGTTATGTAGTTGATTCTGTATGCGTACTGACTCACGTGCATGTACATGCACTCTTCTCTCTTTTTCTTTTTAGACCCTAGTTCTGGAGGTAGAGAGATGGCACCGCGAGAAGAAGAAAGCGACCGTTTTTGATAAAATGGTCAAGAAGTATAAAAGGTGTCATTCCAAACACCAGGCGGCGGCGGATCTTTTCCAGAAGGGTCCGCAATTCTAGATTTTTTGGGAGGGCCTCGAACAGAGAGAGGCTCAATTAAACCGCAGAGTGGCGGAGCTGGAAAAAGCGGATGAAGAGTTGATGAGGGCGGTGGATCGCAATAGTGAGCTGGAGTCGCTCCTCAAGCTGAGGGAGGAAGAGTTGGAGCTTAGCTGCGAAGTGGCGGCGGAGGTAGTTGACCTTCATGGTAGGGTGGCGTCTTTAACAGCCGATCTTGCAACTAAGGAGGCTGAGATTGACGTTCTCAAATGTGCTGCCCTGCCACGGTTTGGAGACGAGGCCCGAGATGCACATGAGATATGGATATACGCGAAAGTTAAGATGGACGTGTATAAAGGACTTCTTGTTGCAGGACGTGCCTCTGAGGAGGAGGTCCAAGCGCATTTACGTGAGGCTCATGCTGCCCGTGCGGCCTGTAGGTACAACTCCGACTCCCCCGACTGAGAAGATTGTACTTCTAAGGACGTCAATCGGCTTGAGTCCGGCTCGTTGTTTAATGAGGTTTACCGTGATGACCAGGAGGGGGGCGAGCGGATGGCGAGGACAAACTTGGCGAGGCCTCTTAGGAATTGTATAGATTTTGCATTTTTTCTTCTTCTCTTTTTTTGGAATGTAATGGGAGCCCTTCGTGGGACTAAGTGTGCATAATTTTTTATTATAGTGAAAGAGTTACGCTTGTGTTGCTTATCCTTTCACATTGTTCTTTGCTTATACACTGTTTGTTACTTTCGGATAGGATTGACGATCCTTAGTGATGGTTTTTGGCCCAAAAGGATGTAACTTCAACTGTCGTTGAAGTGTTTATCCGTCATCGTCGAGCGGGGTTGAAAATTATTGGCGATGCACTTTGGCCCAAAAGGATGTAAATTCAACTGTTGTTGAAGTATTTATCCGTTGTCGTCGAGCGGGGTCGACAATTGTTGGCGATGGCCTTTGGCCTAAAAGGATGTAACTTCAACTGTTGTTGAAGTATTTATCTGTCGTCGTCGAGCGGGGTCGACAATTATTGGCGATGGCCTTTGGCCCAAAAGGATGTAACTTCAAATGTCGTTGAAGTGTTTATCTGTCGTCGTCGAGCGGGGTCGACAATTATTGGCGATGGCCTTTGGCCCAAAAGGATGTAACTTCAACTGACGTTGAAGTGTTTATCCATCTTCGTCGAGCGGGGTCGACAATTATTGGCGATGGCCTTTGGCTCAAAAGAATGTAAATGTAACTTCAACTGTCGTTGAAGTGTTTATCCGTCGTCGTCGAGCGGGGTCGACAATTATTGGTGATGTCCATGGCCGTTTGCATAATGGAGAAGGTGCCCGTAGCCGCTTACATAATGGAGAAGGTGGTCGTAGCCGCTTACATAATGGAGAAGGTGGCAGTAGCCGCTTACATAATGGAGAAGGTGGCCATAGCGGCTTACATAATGGAGAAGGTGGTCGTAGCCGCTTACATAATGGAGAAGGTGGCCATAGCCGCTTACATAATGGAGAAGGTGGCCATAGCCGCTTACATAATGGAGAAGGTGGTCATAGCTGCTTACATAATGGACAAGGTAACTAGGCTAGTCCCTTTATTATATCGGTCTGGAGAGACGTGTCGACTGGCTGGTATGATAAACCTGTTTCCATGCGCCCCTGGGTGTCTCCTTCGCCGCCTCGTTAAAAACCTCCCCGAGAAAACCCAATTGGGACAAAACTCGGGTAAGGGAAAAAGAGTACGACTCAGGAGATGCCCTTCAAAAGTGGACGTATTTGAGGTGGGCGACGTTCCAGTTGTTCTGGAGTGTTTTTCCTTCGATTATTTCTAACCAAAATGCTCCTTTGCCTGCGTCTGCTGTGATTTTATATGGCCCGCTCCAATTGGTGCCTAGTTTTCCTTCGCTCGGGTCTTTTGACGCCAAAGTTTTGGCTTTGAGGACGTAGTCTCCTACTTTGAGTGGTCGTATTTTGGATTTTTTGTTGTAATACCTTTCGACCTGTTGATTTTGAGCTGTCATTCTTATGTGGGCCATATCTCTTCGTTCTTCGGCTTTGTCGAGGTCTTGAAGCCTTCCCATGTCGTTGTCTGGTCCGCTGGTGTGTGAGTATCTTAGGCTCGGTTCTCCTATTTTGACCGGTATAACCGCATCGTTTCCATAGACCAGTGAATACGGTGTTTCTCCTGTTCTGGATTTGGGTGTTGTCCGGTACGCTCAGAGTACCTCTGGAAGTAATTCGGGCCAGATCCCTTTAGCTTCTTCGAGTTTCTTCTTCAGAATGTTCAGTATGGTTTTGTTGGATGCTTCAGCTTGGCCATTGGCGGCGGGGTGATATGGCGTGGAGAGTATCCGTTTGATATGCCATTTGTCACAGAACTCCGTTATCTTTTTGCCAATAAATTGTGGGCCGTTGTCGCAGCTGATTTCTTTGGGGATGCCGAAGCGGCATATGATGTTTTTCCATATGAAGGCGATGACTTCTTGTTCGCGTATTTGGGCGTACGCACCTGCTTTTATCCATTTGGAGAAGTAGTCAGTCAAAACTAACAGAAATCGTACCTTTCCTCGCCCTGCTGGCAGGGGTCCGATTATGTCCGTTCCCCCTTTGATGAAGGGCCAAGGTGATGTTACCGAGTGTAGGGTCTCTCCCGGTTGATGTATCATGGGGGCGTACTTTTGGCACTGTTTGCATCTGCGAACGTACTCTGCTGCCTCCTTTTTCATTGTGGGCCAGTAGTACCCGGCGCGGATAATGCAACGGACAAGAGCGCGATTACCGGTGTGTGCGCCGCAGTGACCCTCGTGTACCTCTTTGAGTACTTGCCTTGTCTGGTGCGGCCCTAAGCACTTGGTGAGGGGTCCGCCAAGCGTTCTTTTGTGCAGGTCATGGTTAATTAGGCAGTATCGAGCTACCTGTACGCAAAGCTTTTTGGCTGCCTTTTTGTCGAGTGTGAGTGTCCCATCTTGCAAATAGGAGATAAACTGGTTGCGCCAGTCCCAAGTCAGATTTAAAGAGAGTACCTTAGTATGATCTATGGCTGAATGGAGTAGGGTGACTATGTTCACCTTGTTGATGTTCTTGGTGGCTGCGGCCGTCTACTTCGACGTTTTGCGCCCTTGGGATTTGTTCCAGGCGGCATTCCTCGAATTCGGGCATCAACTTGTGGATTTCTGACTGATATTTCTGCAGCCTCTATTCCTTGATCTGGTAAGTCCCGGTGACCTGGTTTACCACGAGTTGAGAATCGCAATGGAGGATGAGTCGTCGAGCCCCGTATTTGATGGCTAACTTCATACCTGCAATCACAGCCTCATACTCGGCCTCATTGTTAGTCATCTTGGGGCATCGTATAGACTGGCAAATTATTTCGTTCGTGGGGACCTCGAGTACGAGTACCAGTCCCGATCCCGAGGCGTTAGAAGCGCCATCAGTGTAGAGGGTCCATAGGTCGGCACTGGGTGTGGCACGAATGGCCTCTAGTTCCGCTTCCGGCAAAATCTCAATACTGAAATCGGCGACAAAGTCCGCAAGTACCTGCGACTTGATGGCATTTCTTGGGTGGTAGGATATGTCGTGCTTACTGAGCTCTATGGCCCATCTGGCGAGCCTTCCCGAAAGTTCGGGTTTGTATAGGATGCTCCTCAGGGGGAAAGTCGTCATGACTCTTATGGCGTGGCACTGAAAGTAAGGTTTAAGCTTCCGTGAAGCTACGACCAGTGCTAGGGAGAGCTTTTCGAGGTGTGAGTACCGTGTTTCGGCGTCCACTAGGGTTTTGCTGATATAGTAAATAGGAGATTGTGTACCTTTGTTTTCACGGACCAGGACTGCGCTGACTGCGACTTCGGACACCGCTAGGTATACTAGCAAGGGTTCGCCAGGGTTCGCCTTAACTAGCAGTGGTGGCGAAGACAGGTATTCTTTCAACTTTTTCAAAGCCTCGGCGCACTGCTCATTCTATTGCAGTCCGTGATCTTTTCTCAATACGTTAAAAAATTTATGGCACCTGTCGGAGGATCGCGAGATGAACCTAGATAGGGCGGCTATTCGCCCTGCCAGCTTCTGTACTTGTTTCTTGCTGTTAAAGGTCTCAGGTATTGAGGCTATTGCCTTGATCTGGTCCAGGTTGACTTCGATACCTCGTTGTGATACGAGGAACCCCAAGAACTTCCCTGATGCTACGCCGAAGGCGCACTTTTCTGGGTTCAATTTCATCCCATATCACCGCAGTATCTCAAAGGCTTCTTTCAGATGGTCGAGGTGGTCTTCTTTGTTTCCCGATTTTACCAGCATATCGTCGATGTAGACTTCCACGGTCTTGACGATATGTTCCTTGAACATTCTGCTGAGCAGTCTCTGATATGTCGCCCCTTTGTTTTTGAGTTTGAACAGCATCACCTTGTAGCAATATGTCCCCTGGTGGGTGATTAATGTTGTTTTCTCTTGGTCCTCTTCGACCATTATGATTTGGTTGTAGCCAGAGTAGGCATCTAAGAAACTTAGCAGCTCATGTCCCGTTGTGGCGTCGATCAATTGGTCGATGTGGGGTAATGGGAATGAGTCTTTGGGGCATGCTTTGTTGAGGTCGGTAAAGTCGACGCACATCCTCCATTTTCCATTTTTCTTCCTGACCATCACGATGTTGGCTACCCATTGGGAATATTTTGATTCCCTTATGGATCCGTTTTCCAGTAGCTTATCTACCTCTTCGCCGACGACATCGTTGATTACGGCGTTGAAATTCCTTCTTACTTGCCGTACGGGTGGATATAGTGGGTCGACGTTTAGCTTGTGGGTAGCGATGTCTTTCGGTATTCCCGGCATATCTGAATAAGAGAAAGCAAAAAGATCCACGTGGTTAGTTAGGAATTCATGGTACTTACATGGATTACAGAGGCTGTGTCCGATGTAGGCTTTCTTTATGTGGTCGCTGCTGTCCAGTTGTACCAGGTCGAGATCCTCGACCGTCGCCTTGCAGGCTTCTACGATATCCTGATCTTCTATAGCTTCCGTTGTCAGGTTGACCTTAGCCCCCCACACGGCTGATTGCTATGCCTCCGCAATTGCACCTTTAAACTGTTTGGTGTGTGAGCAGTACTGGGCGATTCGATAGCATTCTTGTGCTGTGCGCGATTCGCCCCGAATGCTAAACACTCCCCAAGGGGTGGGGAACTTGATCACTTGGTAGAAGCTTGAGGGGACTTCTCTCATGGCGTGTAGCCATGGTCGTCCTATGATGGCGTTGTAGGCTGTTTCCTGATTCATGACGTGGAAAGTGGTTTTCAGCGTAACTCCCCCTGCTAAAATCGGCAATGATACTTCCCCGGAGGTTCGTTCCACTGCATTGTTAAAACCAGTTAGTGTTATGCAGAGTGGTATTATCTTATCTTCGAGCCTTATTTGAGCGAGGACTCATGGATGGATAATACAAGCACCGCTTCCGTCATCAATCATGATCCTCTTAACGTCAGTGTCAGCACTACGTAAAGTTATGACTAAAGCATCATAATGAGGAAAAGACAAACCGTCGGCATCAGACTTATCGAAGGTGATACTTTCTTCGAAGTCGTCATACCATTCGTGGGCGATTGTTCGCTTTAATTTGTGCGAGGTGGTGAATTTTACATGATTGATTGCCGAATCGTCACCTCCTCCGGCGATCATATTGATGATGCGCGTTGGCGAAAGTGGCTTTGGCGGTCCCTGAGGCTGTTCCAGCCCTCGTGCAAAATTTATCTTCCCTTTATTGCTCAGTAGCTCTCTTAAGTATCCTTGGTTCAGCATTCTGACTACCTCCTGCCGTAGCCCTATGCAGTCTTCGATTTTGTGTCCTCGTTCCTGGTGGAACTCGCATAGGACATTTGATTTCCTTGTGGCGGGGTCTGATTTCATTTTTTGCAGCCATTGTACTTTGGTGCCCAGCTTCTCCAGTGCGTACACTATTTCTGAAGGAGACACGTAAAAGTTATGGGCAGATAGTAAAGGAGGCATACCTCTTTCATTACGGAGTGGGGCGACATGTCGCTGCAGTGCTTCTGTGTGTCTGGGTGGCGGTGGATGCGAGGATCTGGTGTAAGGCTGGTGCCTTTCTTTGTTGAAACATGAGTATTGTTCCCGTCGGCCTTCGCTGCGTCGATCCCTTCTTGCTTCTAAATGTATAGTCGTGAGCCGATGGGTTGGTCCGTTGAGATCATCCTCGTCTGCTCGTACCTCGGCGCAGTAGGCGTTGTGAATCTCCTCCCATGTGGTGGGGGGATACTTCATAAGTCGGCTCAGTAGCTTTTTGGTTTCTCTTGAACCATCTCTGCTCTGCCAGCTACTGCCATGCCTTCCGATACGTTTGGTAGGCTCATCCTCACTCTGTTGAATCTGGCCAAGAAGTCCCTAAGTCCCTCACCTGCGGTTTGCCGGTCGGCGAAGATATCGTTGACCCGGGCCTCAGCTTTCTTTGCTCCTGCATGGGCGGTGACAAATTTATCCGCCATTTCTTCGAATGTCGATATCGTTATGGCTGGCAGCTGCGAGTACCACGTTAACGCCCCTCCCGTTAACGTTTCCCCGAACTTTTTCAGCAGTATAGACGTTACTTGTTCCTTTGATAGATCATTACCTTTCACAGCGGTCACATAGTAGATCAGGTGGTCTTCGTGGTCTGTCGTCCCGTCATATATCCTTAAATAAGGCGGCATTTTGAAGGTTTTTGGGATCGGTTGAGGTGCAGCTTCTTCTCTATAGGGTTGTTCGACGAATCTTCCCACGTCGCGCTTCGGTAGTAACTTAGGGGCGCGGGGAATTTTGTCCACCCTTTCTTGATGCTCTTTCATTTGATCTCGAAGTGCCTTATTTTCACTTTCCGTTTCTTCCATTTTCTTTAGGATGGCTGCAAGTGTGCCGTCGCTGGTCTGGTCGTTGGAGTGGTTGTTGTTTGTTCGTACAGTGTCGCGTTCGCTGGTGGTAGCGATATCAGTCGTCACTGGGTTCTTAGCGTTGTTTTGGGGCGATTTCTCGAGTAAGCTGCCTAGGGTGTTCGTCAACCCTTCTTCTAGTAGTTCCGCTGGGGGTGGGGTTTCTTTGACCACAGATGTGGAAGCTCCTTTTTCGTGCAAGATCGTCAAATCTTCAGATGGAGAGGGTGAGATTTCTCCCTCTTGAATGCTGCCAGGTGTTGTGCTCAAGATGTTTTCTCTACCTGCTTCGTTGAGGGGGCCAATGAGGTTGGCTATGACACCGGCTATTGCTTTCAATCTTGCGTCATTTTCTACCATTTTTGGTATCAATAGGATGTGAAGGAAGGTGGTTTGTTCTTGAGATTTCTAGGTGCAAACTATGATTTCGATTGCCGAAATCCCCACAGACGGCGCCAAATTGTTTGCGTCGAAAGTTAATGAATACTTAGCAAGCAAATACAATCAAAAATAGATCTAAGGTAAATTGTAATCGAATATAATCAGACCTAGAAATGTATATAATATCCTTTATTGCTTTTTCTGTATTGAGTGTTCCAGAGAGTAATAATGTAGAGAGAGACATTGAGAGAGAGATAGAGAGAGTTTGTATTAGAAAAAGGATCTGCCCTCTATAACATTGAGATCCTCCTTTATATAACAGGAGGATCTCCTCGAGATAATAAAGCAAAATAATATAAAAATAGGGCGTGCGTCCTCGAGGGGACGACGAGACTTGTTAACGCGCTTTTGTTCCGAGATTCTGGGGACGTATCCTCACTACGACTATTGTTTAGCCTAAGGTCGTAGCCACAGCAAGGGGCAGAATTTGACCCTATACAGGTAGATGAACCCCTGCCAATGTTAATATTGAACAACCATCACATGAATGTGGATTCTGTAAAGAGATGCATTATTCGAAAACTGAACCTGAGGAAAGCACATTAATGAATAGCAAATGAGAATAAAACATATGAAATACTCTACTGGTTAATTAGGTCTAAAATACAAAAACCACCCGCGCCTTAAGAACATAGATATACAACCTTCATTTTATTTAATTATGTTGATACATATAACAAAGAAGATCGAAAAGAAAATTTTACTCAATACCATATGCAACACAAATCAGAAGTAATATATCAATCGTGGCCCTCTCCTGTAACTCCAGCAAATTTAGTGCATTTTTCTTCCTACATGCTAATTATAAATTGAACTAGAGCATTCGGTCTGAAAGTGAAGGCAGTCTTCTAAAGAAATTCAATGCTGGTGAAGGCATTCTATCCCTGAAAATAGGATGGCGAAGATAGTAGAAACCGAAGGCCATAGCCACCATTTTAGATGGTACCAAGTACAAAATGAATGCCACCACAAAGCACAGCCCAATAAATATCCCCGTGGCTCGAGGGTCACGCCAAGTTACCAATGCTTGCACTCGCTCCCCTTGCGTTGCAAAATCGCCCAAGATTGTCTGAACCCGTGCACCAAGCATGCGTAATTTATCATATCTGGCTCGTACCAATTCATTTGGTCTAGTACAAGGCAATGCATCAAACTCCTCGTCAAGCTCATCGCGATCAAGTGACTCTGCTAATGAGATCTTTGGATCAAAGTGGGGTAAAGTGTCCCGAGATCTGAATCTGTAATTCCATGCACCGATCACAAATACATAGAATGCGAATGTGGGGATGATCAAGTCAGGGAACCACACAAGCATTACCAAAAGTGCATGCACAAGTAAAGTTGCAGTTGGATTTTTCCAACCACGAGTGTCATCTATCCATTTGACAATGTCAATTACTCCAGCGATCACATTGATGATTCTAAACCAATTAGCACGAACTTTACGCATGCTAAATGAATGTGAATCCGCATCAAGCATGTAAGTCACAATCTCACGCCTCAGAGGCGGCTCGGACCGTGTCAAGTGACTTGCTACTATTTTAACAGCTGCAGTCCTTAAACTCTCTTGTTGAACCATGCCAAGAGGCTTCACATGATGCATCATGGGCAACAAAGGTTGTGAATAGACATGTAAGAAATCAAGTGTTGGTGTAGCACGTATGAATCTCACTGCTAATTCAATCTCCCCCATTTTCTTCAAACCAGCTGGTGACAACAAAAGTAACGGGAAGGTATTCTTATACACTTTACCTGTCGTCAGTGTAGAAATACGTACACGCACCTTACCAATCCGAAAATCTGGCCTCATGGACTCTTTGCAACCATCTGATTCGAATACTTCCCAACAATCAAACACTCCAATTGTCAACACAGTGGATGGATCATAAACTCTCCAAGTGTACTGCTCATTCCACCTAGGTTCTAAACTATCAGATATAGTACGAGTGCGTACCCACTTGCTCCCATACTTAGCTACTGCATAGGCATCCGTAGATCCTTTTCCTTCGATTGTTTTCATGGGCAACAAATTCTTGCATCCAATAATTCCCAATTCAACAGTCCCAATTGGTTGTTTCCAGAGTTGCCTTGCAGTTGGACGATAATCGCTACAAACATGAGCTGCTTCGTCCATCACATGATATCCACCGTCGAAACAAAGGCGTAAGTGTACTCTGCCTTTGTAAACTCTCTTCTCTTCATTACGATCTTCAAATGTAAACCATCTCGACGCCACCTTACGGTCATCGACTCGGCGCTCAATTGTGGTGAGTGGTATGCTAGCAACTGCGAGAACGGTTTGCTCTTTCGGAGGCTTGGTTTCTATTAGGAAAATTAGCAAGTAATGTTCAGTAAATGGCTCAGCTGCTACAAATACTAAATCTTCATTCCAAGATGGAGATCCAGTAGTTGTAGTGATGAATTTCGTCTTTTGAACTTGGAATCCTAATTGGGCCTTAATCTGATATGATGATTCTTTTGAATGTGTCAATTGAGAAATGTCTTGTGCCTCTAGGACTGATGATCTCAAGTACCATAATTTAGGAGATTGATATACCTTTGATTTAGAACTAGGATTACCCGCAGTGTCAGTCTTCCATGCTTCGGGGAATGATTCGTCAGCTTGAGTCCCAACCCACGTGGCAAGCATTAGATCACCTCTATGGGCCCCACCTCCTTCAAGCCTATACCATTGAGGAGCCAAAGGACTATCAGGTGGGTCTCGTAAAGGGATCTCACTCACATCAAAGCAAATGCCACCTAAGAAGACATGCCCTGCCACGTCGGATGTGGGGTCAAATGACTTGGCACTCAAAGGGTCCCACACTGAGACTTCCAAGAGGGAGGAGGAATCAGGTGCGTCTCGACCGAAAGCAAAAGTTTGGTCCCACTCAAACAAAACCGTTTTCCGGGCTGGCTTTGATACAACGTGGCTGCCGGAAACAGCAATTTTTACGACGGGGCTGCCGACGGTCGGAAGCGATCGAGCTTTAACAACTCGAACGAAGAGATAATGCATCTTTTCTACAAGATCAAATGTGGACCGTTCGATTGGACCTGATCTATCCGATGCAGCTTCAGAAACGAAGCTGCTAACTGATGAAGCACGACTGATTGGCCTAGGACCAGTAATGTTACTTAGTTTAACTTCAGGTACAGATCCTAATGATACAGATCTTTTCATGTGTTCAAAATCATCCGATTGTACTGCCGGTGGATCCATTGGAACACCACTCCCTTCTTTATCAAACTCAAATTCTGGAGTAGTAGGATTTTCTGTTGGTGGCGCCGCTTCTTCAGCCTGTGGTGCTGGTGGCTTCACTGATGGCTCCTCTATATTTGGCTTCTCACCTTCGGGTGCCGGCGCCGGTGCTTCAGCAGGTGGCGCAGCTTCTGATGGCGACGGAATAGACTCAGCTGGTGGTGCTGGCTCGGCGTCAGCTTTAATTTCTTCTTGTGGCGGTGGTGGTGGAGCTGGCGGAGGAACAACTTCTTCGGAGAAATAAATTTTCAAACCAATTTCACCGGAAATCCAACTGAACCAATATTTCTTCTCCAAAGGGTAATAAATCAAAGCTTCTTCACCTTTCTTCACAAACTGCTTGGCACTCAACTTCACCCTTCCGAGGAAGTTATTCCTCGTTGTAGGGCCAATGAACTTGTCATGAAATACGTCGAGTTCTAGCATGTCACCGAAAACGTCGGAGGGTTTTCCGACGTTGAATTCCAGCATTTCATTCCATACGGGGCTCAGATCACGGATCACAGTTCTTGTCTTCCTTCGCTGGCCATAGAAATCCGCAACTACATAAGGACTTGAAGTGCCATGGCCGTCCTTGGGAAGGAGGTTTCGTGCGTCAATTACTTCTACTATAAGCTTTCTCACCGTGCCCATTTTTTTTTATAAAAAAAAAAAAAGAAGGTTTGATCAGCTAGCTTGATTCACTCTGTATTGTTCTTGTGAAGCTTTTCTATAGTGCATGTGCATGGAGGTTCAAGAAAGATACTTTTGTTTTTGTGATGTTCTATAAGGTGCAGTAATAGCAACTAATTGATTTGTGAAATTGCTATTTTTTCTTTGGGGTTGTGTTTTCCGGGGGAGGGGGGGGGAGAGGGCTGAGCAGGAAAGAGGGGTCTGGTTCTTGAGTGATCACTTAAAGTCAAGAAAGATAAAAGCTAAGAGAACAGAAAAAGAAGATGGACAAGAAAAAGACTGCTCAGCTTCATGTGCAAGCAGATATAGGATACCTTTGGTTCGTGAACTAATATTTCCTTTATAGAGGAGATTCTTTTGTTATTTTTTATAATAATTCTTTTTGGGTCAAAAGCATGCCTTCGCTTTTTAATTTTTCTTAACTATGACGCGTTATAGTATTAAAATAAAATAATTTTTCTCCATAAATTATAAGTATACTTTAGCATACTATAGATTTATATTAAGACAATACACTCTTGTTTTAGAATAACAAAAAAAGTAGTGTTACTCCATTGTTTAAATTTATGTAACGTTATGAATGTCTATCTTGTAGAGAGTTTTACTTTGTGACTAAGTTATTTTTTCCCTATAAATAGAGGGGTCTTGCCCCACTGTAAATCATCCCAAATTCAATAAGAATTTCCTCTCTCTTTCTCTGCAATACTCTTGTTCCTCATTTATTATTTTATAACACATTATCAACACGAGACTTTAACCGATTGAGTAGAAGCTTTGGGATTGATCATAATGATTGTCAATTGTTCTATGAATTTCTTTCATGCTTAAATTCTGAATTTAAGGTAAGTATTTTATCGTATTTTTCTCTTTTATTCTATAATTTGATTTTAAATACAAGCAAAGATAATAAATTTTGATTACAACTCTAATGGAGTTTGTAAGAAATATAAACACCCGAAGTGGTAAAATTTCTATGTCTTGCCATGATCAAAGTCATGTATGATTGTGAGCACAAAAAGTAAAAACCCGTCCTATTGAATTTGCTCTATTCTCATTCCCTTAAGAGAATGTGATAACAATATGTGATAAGTCTGAAAGAAGACAAAATTATTACCGTGAAGGTATCAATGGATGTGGACGTGGCAATAGACGAAATTATAATCATCATCATTGTGATAATGAAAATAATAAGGATTCTCAAAATAATGTGAAAGTAATATTTGTCATCGATTTGACATGAGATTTTATAAAGCACATATAGATGATTATGGTCCATTCATGATGTGAATGTGACAACATCTTATTTATGAATACATATTCATTCTTGGAAGAATATGAACGTGCTAGGGGTAGTGAATATACCACACTCACCTCTAGAAGGAGGTTTGAGATGATACAAGAAAATAATGTCATTATTATGTCATGAATGGTCATTGGTCACGTACCTATTGTACGCCAAAATATTTTGGCAATATGATTATTAAAGGACAACAATAATGCAAGAAACATTTCTTGCATATTATTTTGACCATGACCATAATGGTATAACTTTCTCTTTAAAAGAGATATCCACCATATGGATGTTGATGAATATGTGGTAGTACCAAATTAATTGAGAGCCCTAGAAGAGTCAATTATTACTATTTTGGAGAAACACAGTTACCTATAAGGTATTGTGTTGTAGTAAGTCTCAAAGAAACTTATTCAGTTTTCACATTATACGCGAAAGTGATTGATTATATTGAGACTATAAATAAAGGAGAGATGTAATATCTTCTATTACTACAACTTGTAGCGGGGTAATATGTATGTAAAAAGCTACCCGCTTTATTCTCCAGTTTGTACTACACAAACAAAAGAATACCACGATAAAGTGGATGTTTATTGATATAAAAACCCATATCATGATAAACTTGGAGTTTATTGATAATTGCACATGTCATGGGGTAAATATGAAGTTTATCAATATTGATAATTTATTCAGTTGGCATAATTGGTTTAGCCATATCAATTTAAATATGATGTGCAAAAATAATAGAGAATTCACATGGGTAAATATTAAAGAACTAGAAAGTTCTTTACGAATTCTCTTATATTGTTTATTCTCGTTAATTAATAGATCAACTAAAATTGGGATTGAATCCCATGAATGCTGGAAATATCAAAGATGAATATGGGTCCATTCACCCGCCATGTATACCACATAAGATGCATCTATGAGATGGTTGCATGTGCGATTATTGTTAACCCGCAACATGGTGTTTGCGAGGTTACTTGCTCAATAATTTAATTTAGAGCATATTCCAGATTTTCTATTCAAGAAGTTCATCTTGATAAGCTGGTCTACATCACAGATGGTTTAGCAAAATGATTTATTGAGTGCCTCCACTTAATAGCTAAATAATTACTTATGAGAACAAAATTTTGTATATCAGTTTGATATACGTTATATACGAAAGTATATTATTTTCTCCCCTTACAAGTGGTTCATGGTCAGGAACCAAATAATTCAATCTTATTATTATTGATGTGTGGTGTATATTTTAATTAACACCATAAATCACAAAGATGAGTTCTCAAAGTTGAGAAAATAAGTTAGTTTTTCTAACGTGAGGGGGAGACATGATAAACAGTTGAGAAAAAGTTACGTGGAATGAATTATCATATGTTCATATAGATCCTCGAATAAGATAATATGAACTTGAAGTTCATAAAAGGTAATTCATGTGAAATATATTGCAAAGCATGCCAGACGCATTTGCTGAACTAAAGAAAGTAACTATATTCTCATTGTAAATGCTCATATTAAGTCCTAGAAGGACAAATTCTATAGTACGCTTAAAGCATATAGACAAATCGGCTTCAAATAAACTTCTTGACAAAGAAGATGAGAAAATGATCATAATAAAAGAGGCAAGTGGTCTAGAAGATCACATGACATAACACTTCATAAAATCTCACGAGAGATTTAGGCACCTGAATATATGAATGAAGAGATCTCTATATTATGTCTTTATGAAAAATAAGGAGGTTGAAACCGATATAAAATGTTTGTCGACGACATCTATGATAGCGCTAAGTATCGATGAGGATCTTAAATCTAGAGAAACAATTCAAGTAGAATTGGTTTCATATGAAAGAAATGTTGTTTTGGACATGCAGTTCAAACACTTGAAAGTATAAAGTCAATAGTGTGTGCAATCACTTTTATTTATCTTATATGTCTAGCATGACATGAAAAGTTGATATGCATCTAAAGTCTATTTAAATGGCTTATTTGACTATATTTATATGTCAATCCCCAAATGATTTAAATTCCTTGAAGCATATACAATCTTGATCTTGAAATACCACATCCTCAATGTAATTTATGCACAAATGTATCTTGCTATAACTATAAGCATGATAATGTGATAGCGAGAATACCTCCATAGAGATATTGAAGAGCCATTCTACGATATTTATGAAGATATTATATCTCTATCAAGAATGATGATTTCAAGGTACAATATATTCATTCAAGTTAATATGGTTGATTTCTTTATCAAATCTCTACCAAAGATCTTTTGAAGATGGTGCACAAGATTGGAATGCAAATGCTCAAGGATGTGAATTGATGCTCTCATCAGAGGGAGTTAATGCACGTTGCACTCTTTTTCCCTTACAAGGTTTTGTCCCACTGGGTTTTCCTTGCAAGATTTTTAACGAGGCAACCAATAGGCGCATTTCTAAACATGTGTACTCTTTTTCCTTTTCTAGAATTTTTCCCATTGGGTTTTCTTTTAGTTAAGGTTTTAACGAGGCACATTATCTATTGAATATACATTCAAGGGGAGTGTTATGAATAGAATTCTATTTGGAGTGAATGTCTATCTTGTAGAGAGTTTTACTTTGTGACTAAGTCATTTTCCCTATAAATAGAGGAGTCTTGCCCCATTGTAAATCATCCCAAATTCAATAAGAATTTCGTCTCTCTCTTTCTCTGCAATACTCTTGTTCTTCATTTATTATTTTATAACATGTAACACATTTTAAAATTTATCACAAGTAGAAATAGAGAATGGCATATTTTTTTCCTTTTAGATCATCTCCAACGCTAGCACCATTTTTTGCACCAAGATAGTGTAACACCAAATTTACTCCAACCATTACATCATTTTTTACACCAAATCTTCTCTCTCTTCTATATTATATTATTATCCTCTATTTACTTTTTTTTTTGCTTCAAACTAATACTATCTTTTTTCTTTTTTCCATATTCATTATATATAATTCACATTCACCACTTATATAATCATTTATTACAAAATTGATAAATTAACTAAAAAGTGAAATCATTGATAAAAGATAATTAAATAACTATTACATCATAGTCAAATTTAATTTTAGTTTTCACTTTTCAATTTTAGCAACATTAGATATCTTACATTTACATTTTTTATTTTTAAATAATGGTTATATTTATTTTTATATAATTATAATAATAATAAAATTAACTTATAATTTTATATAAATATAATATATACAAAAATTAATATATCAAAAAATAGGATATAAAATTAAAATTATAAATATCTTAATATAAAAATTAATTATATACCCATTATATGATAAATTAAAATTATAAAAATAAAAAATTGAATAAAATATTAATAAATCAAATACAGTGATGAATAGTGTTGCACCAAATTTGGTACAACACTATTCATGCTCTATAATAGTGCAAGAAATACTATTGCATTGGAGCAAAAAAAATATCATTTCTTGCACCAAATTTGAATTTAGTGCAAGAAATAGAGTAGCATCATTGGAGATGGTCTTAGAAACTGTTTGATCTTACTATTCACATTTTAGCCTTAAGACCATTTCCAAGGCTACTCTATTTCTCGTACCAAATTCAAATTTGGTGCAAGAATTGGTATTTTTTTGCTCCAATGCAATACTAATTCTTGCACTATTATAGAGCATGAATAATGTTGCACCAAATTTGGTGCAACACTATTCATCACTCTAAATTTGGTTTAATATTATTTTATTTTATTTTTTTATTTTTTGGACTTTTAATTTATCATATATTGTGTATATAATTAATTTTATATTAAGATATTTATAATTTTAATTTTAAATCATATTTTTTTATATATTAATTTGTGTGTATATATTATATTTATATAAAATTATAAGTTAATTTTATGATTATTATAATTATATAAAAAGAAATATAGCCATTATTTAAAAATAAAAAATACAAATGTAAGATATTTGACTATGATGTAATATTTATTTAATTGTGTCTTATCAATAATTTCACTTTTAGTTAATTTATCCTTTAAAATAATTTTATAATAAATAATTATATAAGTGGTGAATGTGAATTATATATAATGAATATGGAAAAAAGAAAAAAGATAGTATTAGTTTGAAGGAAATAAAAAATAAAAAATAAATAGAAGATAATAATATAATATAGAAGAGAGAGAAGATTTGGTGTAAAAAATGGTATAATGATTGAAGTAAATTTGGTGTTACATCATTTTTGTATGAAATTTGATGTAAGAATAGATTGCCTAACGACATGATTTGTTTGAGACCCACTTGATATACAACTTCATTCTTTTATAAGGAGAGAGAATGAAAAAACATGTCAAGAATCCTACCACGACTTATAATTTTGGTACTTGAATATATTTGGCACATGTAACAAAAGTCTTCTTCAAACGAGACGGGAGGAGTGTTAATTAAGAGGAAGATTTGATGAGGATACAATGTTTGTTTTTTCTTTTTCGTGAGAAATTTGTTTACCCTAAAAATTGAGTAACAATTAAACTTGTAATGTGATTTTAAGGATACATGATTTCACTCAATACCAATTAATTAATTTAGAGATAAGTGATGAAATTGACAAGAATATAAAACAAACTAATGTTTGATAGTGTCCTCGAACTGATGAACCCTCGAAAGTAGTAAAGTAAGAACAGTTAAAGAACAATGGTTAAAGAGCAGTAAGTTGATGAGCAGAAGAAAGAAATATTTATATTTCTTTGATGTTCGTGAATGTAAGGTGCCTACAAATGATGGGGACCCCTCTTTATATACTAAAGGCATTCTAATTGTGGTACAATTCTAATTACGGAAGTAAATCCTATGGTTGAAACAAATAACCACCCTTGATTTGATCTCCTTCGAGAGTTTTGCCGTGATCCCCGACCGGTTACAAAAATCTCGCCTTTCCGTTATTGCATTTTACTCAAAGTCGGTCATACTTAGTCTTGATTGCTGCTGGCCTTGGTCTCGACGGATACTTCGATCTTTGGACTCGATGCTTCATCTTCGAGATCAGATCTGATTCATTACGAGGTTATCATTGATGCAGCTTCTCTGCTTCGACCAAATAGCTAAATCGGGTAGCCTCGATTTTAACCGTATACAGATAGTCCCCTCGTTTCTTAGAGTGTAATGAAAAAAAACGAACTGAGCCTTTGATTTGCACCTCGACCAATCATGATGTCACCCTCGTGACGTAAGTGATGGAGGCGACTGAAGCGTTGTGTCTGCACAGTTCTCAAAAGCATTAATTAGTGTCAGTTGATGATTGGCCATTGATGCCTTTGAACCGTCATGGCCAACATTATAAATAGACCCTCCTCATAATTTTTCAAACTTTACTTTCACAATTTTTCTTAATCTTCAAAGCTCTCTTACTTCCTTCTAGTTCCTCAATTCCGCAAATTATCTACACCCTGTTCGCCAATCCTATCTTAAAATAACAAACTTCATCTTCTTCTTTTCTCTGAACTCACATAGACACGGCGAAAACATCTAAATATGTTCCCGAAAAGGAAAAAGCCTCTTCTTCACGGTTGGCCGGTGATAAAATGCCAGTGGAGCCAAGCATCGAAGAGTGTGTTTCCGGGTCGTGCGACCTTTCTTCTGATTTCAAAATTGAAAAACCCTCTCCAGTTCCTGGCCGATGTGAGCCCATGTCGTGGTATATATGCTAGATAACCAAAGGCGATCTCGAGCAAGTGAAAAAGGACTGCCATTGGGAAAACACTGAGGTATGATTCCTACCCCCGAGGAGGATATTACTACTTATGTGGAAGGGTTTTTAAGTGTTTACACTTATCCTTTCATGCTGGGTCCCGTAGATCCCGTTATTATCGACGTATGCCTCCAATACCAAATAACTCTTGGCCAAATACACTCCTCATTTTGGCATATTTTTATCTTTCTTCGATTCTTCGTGAACAAGGTCGGAGGGATGCCATTTATCGAGGGGAATCCCGGAGTCATCAGGGGCTGAAGATGTCTCCCGCAGTGACGAACAACCGACGAGTGTGCCTGAAGGTTCTGAATCTAAGGCCCTTCGAAAAGAAAAGAGTGCCCCAAGTGACTTGCTTGGGGCGATCAATATTGATGATTTGCCTCTCAGCCCCATATTTTGTGAAGGGAAATTTCGAGAGGCACAATCTATGGAGACCCCCGATGTGGGAACGGCCCACGAAGGGGATGACTTATTCTGTAGCTACTTCATGGGGGTCGATGATGTTTCCGACCTGGATGCATCGATCATTGTTGATGAGGCTCACCAACTCCTGAACCAAGTAAATTTTAGCCCCCGTTATTGGGTTTACATTTTCTTTTATTCCTTTTGTCTTATTTCCTTCCTTTCTCCATAGGATGTGATGCTTTACCAGGAAGCATTTTCCAAAGCCCGAACTGAGCTGAACCGGTGCGAGGCCGATCTCAAGAGGCTCACAAAGGAAAGAGATGCCCTCAAACTCCTCTATGTGCAAAAAGAAGAGGAGATCAGGGACCTTCGAGCTGATTTGGCAACAACTCATAAAGAGCATACCGGTCTCATTGAACAGGTAATGTAAATTTTCAGGGGCTTTACATATCAATTTAATATTAACGACTAATGTTTTAGATCCTGCAGGTTCAGCAGAAGGCCTAAAAGACTGAGCAACTTCGCGAGGAGGCTAAGATAAAAGAGGTAGAGACCTTGGGGTAGAAGTAGAACATGGACCGCCTCACCTCAGAGAAATATACGGCTCGAGCCTAGATGTCTTTGGTTGAGCGTCAAATACAAAGTGTAAAGGAGGAAAGCTGGCCCGAGCCAAGAAAATTGAGGAGCTCGAGGCTTGGTTGGCCGCTGAGCTTGCAAAGGCCCCATTTGAGGCGGAAAAAGTAAAGACCAAAGCCGAGGCGGTCGTGGCCGTCTACCGAACAAATTTTGAAGTCGCTAACGCTCGAGCAAAAGACATTTATGATTCCGCTGATGTTCAATTATCCTGTGTTGCCGGTCATGCTAAGTTCTAGTCTCGGAGAGAGACTCTCGAAGAGATTCATGCTCGTGGCTTTGACCTCACAGCCGATATCGAGAATGTGAAAGTGTTAGAGGCCGAAGCCGAAGCTTTGCTCTCTGATGATGATGAATCCGTGAGCGCAAGTGGAATTGAGAGTGGAGAAGATGGAGATAAAGCTCTCGGGATAGATTAGGCACTTAGAAATTTTTTCTTCTTTTTGGATTTTTGTGTAAGATCTTGAATGGTCTTTGTAAATACTCTCATATATATGAAGGGTCTTTTCTCTTTCCGATTTGTCTCTGATTTTTATTTTGTGAAAACTTTGTTTTGCTTTCGCCTTATGATAATTCTGATATACTTTAGATTTTGTGAGAAATTTGACTCACTTCATTGCCTTGTGAATTTTTTCATTTTCATTTGTTTGTGAATCCGAAACCTAAGCGATTTGATCAGAGTTGGAATAATATAGTCTCTATCATCGAGTGAGTATCTTCTCGAACTCGGAGTAAAAAACCCTTAGGTTTCGTTTGAGCGAGGGCGGATTCTCGAACACAAAAAATATAATGGCCCTTAGGCTATTTGAATTGGGCCGATATGGCCTCAAAAGAGTGGCTTCTTCCTTTTTCGGCTTAAAAAGATTAATCATATAAGAATTTATTATGCCTTAGCACGAGTTAACTCTATACCCATTAGGATTCTCGAGGCTTAGAGTTATCGAAAACTTTGTTATTCCATAGCATAAGTTTGTTCAAGAGTTTGAATAATTTAGTACCCCTTAAGGTTGAAATTTCAAGGGTTGATGTTATCGACACCTTTTGTAATTTTGCCGAGAGTAGCCTTGTTTAACCGATTTTGTGAAAATATTTGAAGGCCTATTTTATTACAGAATTCGAACGTCTCCGAGCTGTGCTAGTTTGGCCATAGCCTTTAATTTGAGATTTGCCCTTTGGGCTTGTTTTTCAAATGTACTTCAACTTGTCCGAAGTACCAGTTCCCGAGTGGGATGGCCATGGCCTGTAAAATCGAGAGTTGCCTTTACAATGTCTTATGATTTCAAACTTTAGTAATTCGAGAAGGTCGATTTTGGGATTACTGTCCCCGAGCACGAGGTCAATTGTCTAAGCTTTAGTTACGGTGGCCCTTGAGCCAATTTTTGTAATATATCGTAAGTACAAAAATTTCAAAGTAGAAATTTTTCTAACGCATGGAACATATGATAAGTAAAAAGTACTTTTTTCACTAGATCATTCATGCGTACATGTTTTGTCATTAGGGCTCGAGCAATGTACGTGGGCACGGTTCGCTTGACCGTTTGGCCCTTTACAAAATTTTCGTACCGAGACCATGTTGACAAGAGGTGTTTTCCTTGAAAATATAACATCCAGGGTGATACCCCCCAATATTCAAGGTTGATTATAAAGGAGCCTCGGATATTGTTAAATTGTCCCATGTAGCACATATAACTGTTTGCTCATTAAAAACCTCATCGAAAAAACCCATTTGGAATAAAAGCCGATCTAAGGGAAAAAGAGTTCAACGCGTGCTTTAAAACGTAAGGTCTTTGTGTTGAAGAGATTCTCGACGTCTTCGATCGAACACTTGAAATAAATTAGTATCAAATACACATTAAAAGGGATAAAGTCATACCTTAGCAATAATATCGTTTGAGAAGTGATATGTTCCAATTGGTTGGAAATTGTTTGCCCTCCATTGTGCCATGTTTGTAAGATCCCTTTCCGACGACACCGAAGACCCAATATGGCCCTTCCTAATTTGGGCAGAGTTTCCCTTCGTTTGGGTCTCGAGTATTAAGGGTGACTTTCCTCAGAACTAAGTCCCCTATTTTGAAGCGTCTAAGATTGGCTCTTCGATTATAATATTTTTCGATTCACTACTTTTGGGAGGCCATTCGAACGAGGGCAACTTACCATTTTTTGTCTAATAATTCGAGGCTCGTGTTCATAGCCTCGTGATTTGATTCTTCCATTGTGTATTGACACCTGACGCTTGGTTACCCGACTTTGACCAGGATCAGAGCTTCGTGGCCATATACTAAAGAGAACACCGTTGCCCCCGTACTGGATTTTGTCCTTGTCCGATATGCCCAAAGGACTTCGGGCAAAATTTCTCTCCATTTCCCCTTAGCGTCGTTCAACCTTTTCTTTGGGTTTTGAATGATGGTCTTTTTCGTTGATTCGACTTTTCCGTTCCCACAAGGATGATACGACATCGATAATATCCTTTTTATTTTATGATCTTCTAGGAACTTTGTTACTTTGCTACCAATAAATTATTTTCTATTATCGCACACTATCTCGGCGAGTATCCCGAATAGGCATATAATGTGATCCCAGATAAAGTCTATAACTTCTTTCTCTCTGACTTTCTCGAAGGCCTATGCTTCAACTCCCTTAGAGAAATAATAGTCATAAATAAAATAAATGTAGCATTACCTGGGGCTGATGGAAGAGGACGAACAATGTCCATCCCCCATTTCATGAATGGCCACGGGGATAAGACTGAATGAAGTTGCTCTCGGGGTTGGTGGATCATCAGCACATGCCTTTAGCATTTGTCACATTTTCGAACGAACTCCTTAGTATCTTTTTCCATATTGTCCCAATCATATCCTGCTCTGATGACTTTGTGAACCAGTGATTCGGCGTCGGAATGGTTCCCACAAGTTCCCCTGTGTATTTCTTGTAGGACGTTGTCGGTGTCTCCCAGACCCAAGCATATTGCCAACGACCCATCGAACGTCTTTCTGTATAGTTTTCCATCTTCGGCCAATATAAATCGTGCAACTTTCGTTCGAAGAGTCCTCGATTCTTTAGAGTCCGGGGGAAGTTTCCCGTTCTTCAGATAATCGATATATTTGTTCATCCAATCCCAAGTTAGGCTGGTGGAGTTTATTTTGGCGTGGCCTTTTTTGACCATCGATTTTGAAAGTTGTATGCAATCCCCGAGCTAATTTCATCATCTTCGACTAATGACCCTAAGTTTGCAAGGGCGTCGGCCTCATCATTCTGTTCTTGAGGTACATACTGTAGAGTCTATTCTCTGAACCGGTGTAAGGTTAACTTCAATTTATCCAAGTATCTTTTCATTTGATCTTCTTGGCCTTCGAAGATTTTATTGACCTGTTTAACCACGAGCTGGGAATCACACTTGGCCTCAATGACCTCAGCTCATAAACTTTTAGCCAGCTCGAGACCTGCAATCATGGCCTCATACTCAACCTCATTGTTAGTCAACGTAGGGGTTTTGATAGATTGTTTAATCGTATTATCTATGGGTGGCTTCAAAATGATGCCTAGCTCGTACCCCTTCACATTTGAAGCACCGTCTGTGAAAAGGGCCCACACCCCCGAGGATATGCTTGATTTTAGCAATAGCTCCTTTTCGACCCCGGGAATGAGGGCTGGTGTAAAGTCGGCCATGAAGTTTGCTAAGAGTTGAGACTTGATGGCCGTACGGGGTTGATACTCGATATAGTACCTGCTGATATTGACTGCCCATTTGGCCAGTCGGCCCGAGAGCTCAAGTTTGTGCAAAATGTTGCAAAGGGGATAAGTGGTTACTATAGAAATTGGGTGACGCTAAAAATATGCTTTTAATTTCCTAGAGACACTTATTACAGCAAGCTCTAATTTTTCTAAGTGTGGGTACTGGGTCTCTGCCTCACCTAAAGTTTGCTAACATTGTAAACAGGAAACTGTGTACCTTGTTCTGCTCGAACTAAGACACCACTTACCGCGATCTCCGAGACTGCCAACTATAAGTAGAGCTGCTCGTCCCGCTATCAGAGTATGAAGTAATGGTGGGCTCGAAAGGTACTGCTTTATTTCTTCTAATGCCTGTTGGCATTTGGGGTCTGAGTAAAATTGTTCTGCTTTTTGATAACTGAGAAGAACCTATGGCTTCGATCAGAAGATATCGAGATGAACCGGCCTAAAGCAACTATCTCGATTAGTATGACTTGTTCCAGCTCTTTGATCGTTGACTTTGTGGCATTAGAATCATCGGGGATTTCGAAGGTTCAAGGTATCATGCAATCATCATCCTTGATAATTTCCTACTATTCCGATCTGGTCGAAGCCGACGATTGTGGTTGTTATTTGACCTTCTTTTTTCCTTTAATTCTGGTCCCTTTGTTGATGTTAAAGTTGATACGGGTATCACCTCATCGATTGCAAACATCTCTTTGGCTGCTGGTTGCCCGTTGTACACTGTTTTGACTCCTTCCGGTGTTGGAAATTTTAGACTTGATGAAGCGTTGAAGGTACTGCCCTTATATTATGGATCCAAGGCCTTCTAAGCAGTGCATTACACCTCATATCTCATTCGATCACGTGGAACTTCGTTTTTTGGATAGTTCCAGCTACGTTTACTAGCAATATGATTTCCCCTTTGGTGGTTTCACTCGCCATGTTGAAACCGTTGAGCACTCGAGATGCAAGCAGGATCTGATCCTGAAGGCCGAGTTGCTCCATGAACCTCGATCGAATAATATTAGCCGAGCTACCTGGATCAACCAACACACGTTTAAATTTAATTTTATTCATAAGAATAGAAATTATCAGTGCGTTGTTGTGAGGCTGTTCGATCCCTTCTGCATCCTTGAAGGATAAGGTATCTTCTGGTAAGTAGTCCCGGGTACGTTTCTTCCTTGTTATTGTGACTTTGGTGTGTTTAAACGCTGGACCCTAGGGATATCGACCCTATCGATGATCATATGAATCACGTGCTGCGGTTCCTCGTATTTGTTTTTCCTGTTTGCATCCCTGTCTCTGAAGTGATTTCTTGCTCAGTCACTCAAGAACTCTCGAGGATGACCTTTATTGAATAGAGGAGCTACCTCTTCCCTCAATTGTCTGCAATCCTCCGTTTTGTGACCATGGGTTCCGTGGTACTTACACATTTAATTCGAATTCCTTTGAGTTGGATCAGTTTGCACGGGTTTGGGCCATGTAGTATCCTTAATTCGTCCAATGGCTGACATAATACTTGAAGCATCAATGCTGAAGTTGTATTCCAATAGTTGTGGTGCTTCCTTAGGCTCGACATGCTTATCGAAGCCGTTCTTACTCATGAGCCCTCGAGAATTTTGACCTCAATCATTCCTTCGACCATTTCGAATGGAATTATGTTCGGATCTGTTGTTCCTTTGATCTGCGCTATATGGCTGGTATCGATCTCTTTTTGATCGGGGCTCCCTATCGATGTCCCTTTGGATCCTACCTTCATACCTATTTCGGTAAACGAAACCGGATGGAGGTCCCAACTGTTCATCCTCGACTCTGATCTTTGATTGGTACCGATTATGCACATCGGCCCAGGTTGCCACTGGATACTCAATCAAATTCTACTTTAGTTGACGTGATACTATCGAGCTCTGCTCGTTCAAAGCCTGACTAAAGGCTTGGATAGCCCAATCATCAGTAACCGAGGGTAGGTCCATGTGTTCCATCTGAAATCGAGAGACGAAATCCCTTAGCATTTTATTATCCTTTTGTCTCACTTTGAAGAGGTCTAAATTCATGGTCGTGGCCTTTATATCTCCAGCATGCACCTTCACAAACGAATCAGCGAGCATGGCAAAATAATCGATGGAATTGGGCGGCAAATTATGGTACCATATCATTGCTCCCTTTGATAAAGTTTCTCCAAAAAATTTCAACAAAATGGATTCAATCTCATTATCTTCTAAGTCATTTCCTTTTATTCCGCATGTGTACGAAGTGATGTGTTCATTAGGATCGGTGATCACATTGTACTTGAGGATGTCTGGCCTACAGAACTTCTTAGGAATGGTCTTCAGAGCCGAACTTTAAGGAAAAGGCTTCTGCACGAACTTCTTTGAATTCAAACCATTTAGGATCGAGGGTGCCCCCGGTATTTGGTCAACTTGTGAGTTGTATATTTTCACCTTTTTGTCATTAGCCTTGATTTTCCTTTCACCTGATTCTATTCGTTTAGTGAGATCCTGGAGCATTTTCATGATGGTGGGATCAATTCCCAATCCAATATCGTTCAATTTTTCCTGCACGGGTTCGACCCTATGAGCAACTTCCTATGATGTATCGAGTTCGATTTTGCTGGGGGCTCGATTCAGATATATTGGAGTTGCGTTATCGAGACTTGCTGAGTTTGTAGCATGTAAAATATCATTCGAAGGCTAATTTTGCCTTCTTCACCATTTTTTATCTTCTAATCGACTGATTGGGCGTCTCTACAGACGCTATTTTTAGGGTCAGAACCTAAATCCCCACGAATGGCGATATTAGAATTGACATCAATCGGATCCACAACCTGTGGTGCGTCAGTATTAACGGAGGTACTCCATTTCCCAGGGCTACTACATGCTTGTTTTCTCCATGAAGACCAAGGCCGGTGTCACTGTGAGTGGGTGCCGCTTGAGAGTTTGACATGTTGATCCCTGAAATCAAAAGTATTCACAAGAACAAGCGTAAAAGTAGTGTATGTTATGAAGGCTACAGTATTAAGCAATCACTATTACCCTTAGCCTCACGGTGGGGGCAAAACTGTTTACCCTAATAATCGAGTAACAATTAAACTTGTAAATGTGGTTTTAAGGATACGTGATTTCACTTAATACCAATTGATTAATTTAGAGGTAAGTGATGAAATTGGCAAGAATATAAAACAAACTAATGTTTGGACAGTATCCTCGAGCTGATGAACTCTCGAGAGTAGTAAAGTAAGAACAATCAAAGAACAATGGTTAAAGACTAGTAAGTTGATAGTTGAAGAAAGAAATATTATATTGCTTTGATATTCGTGAATGTAAGGTACCTACAAATGATGAGGACCCTTCTTTATATACTAAATGAATCCTAATTGTGGTACAATTCTAATTACGCAATTTAATCCTATGATTGATACAAATAACCGCCCTTGATTTGATTTCCTCCGAAATTTTTGCCGTGATCCCCGACCGGTTATGAAAATCTCACCTTTCCGTTATTGCATTTTACTCGAAGTCGGTCATACTTAGTCTTGATTGCTGCTGGCCTTGGTTTCGACGGATACTTCGATTTTTGGACTTGATGCCTCGGCTTCTAGATTGGATCTGATTCATTACGAGGTTACCCCCGATGCAGCTCCTCTGCTTCGACCAAATAGCAAAATCGAGTAGGTCCAATTTTCACCGTATACAAAATTCTTCCGACTTTCTTGCATATCTGTACTATAAATTTGTTTGTAAAACTTATGGTATTAAACAAGTAACTATATTTCAGTGACTAAATTCATGACACTAAAGGTAATAAACATGAAGTGTAAAGTTATATTTTTCTAAATATAAAAATATGCCATCCTTAAGTATATACTATACGGAAAATACAAGCAAGAGTTATATCCCTTCTTTTGTACAAGTGAATAAGTATTTCAACTTTAAGGTCGGCCAATATCGCTGTCCTCTTTATAAATTATTCTCCAATTCATATTTCATATATATATATATATATATCTAAGTGAGACGTTTTTGTCTCTTCACCGGAAGGGCCACCACACTGATCAAGCTAGAAAATTCTGACAAATACTGACCTGCATCTACAGCCATGCATCCGGTTTCTATAAGTTTGATGTTTTAAATTCCACTCTTGTTTATCTGCGGGACGAGCCTCAAATGCTGTCAAATATGCATACAAAAATGTTTTAGGCCGAAACAGAAAATAAAAAGAAAGGAAAGACCACAATGTGGTATCACGAGACAACACCCGACACGGGTGTGTTTGCCTTGAAAAGTAGGGATGAACATTTGAATCGGTTTATCGATAAATCGAATCGATTATTTGTTATCGGTTTATCGATTTCAGTTTATCGATTTATCGATTTCGATTTCGAAATTTTCCTTATCGAGTTATCAATTTCGATTTCGATTTGTCCTCTTCGGTTTATTGATTTCAGTTTATCGATTTATCGATTTCGATTTCGAAATTTTCCTTAGTTATCGATTTCGATTTCGATTTGTTCTCTTCAGTTTATCGGTTTATCGATAAACCGATAAGATATACTAAAAAGAAAAAAAAATTAATTTTTTTAAATTTTTTTTTTCCGTTATTTTATAATACTCTTTCCTTTACCCTAAGTCCCTAACTCTATTATTTCCTCTATCACATTTCAGAAATGATCATATTTAAAGCTCAAGGGAATGAAGTTCAAATTAATAGAAAACAAAATTAGTCGTGATGATGTATTTCTTTTTATACCGTTGGACTGTTGATAACATACATTTGATCCCTCGTTGCATGTGCTTATTGACGGAGGAAGTAAATAGTACTAAATTGAAACGGAGGAAGTAAATAGGCACGAAGTTTAAAAAAATATAAAAACTTTTAAAATTTGTGGTCCCAAATAAGTCAAAAAAGGATCTAAGTTATAAAAGTTTCGAAATTTATGAAGAGATTATTTTATTGGAACAAAAAAAAATAGGTTTGTGTAAACTGACGGAGGGAGTATATCTTAGTGGAGATGAAATGAACGAGAATACTACTTTGCCTGCCAGCTGATCAGCAGGTTGATAGCAGGAAAAAAGTTCTATTACCACTAAGTAAACTTTTTCCTGGGGTTAAGATTCCTTTTCACTTTCTTCATGGTGCCCTAAGGACTCAGGCCTTACATTGGGAGTAGGGAGAGAAATAGAAAATCCTGAAATGCAATCTATAATGAAGAATAGCCACTAGGGAATGACCAACTTTTGACAAAGATATCATTCTTTTGTCTCGCCGACCACGTTTTGGTCCGGCGGGAACACAATCATCTTATTTGCTTTTCTTTCTTTGAATTGGAAACTAGAATATTTATTTGACAAATGAATCAACCAAATCCAACTTTCTCACTTTTCGATGACTAATAACACGTCCTTAGTTATTAACTAAGTACACGTGCGACACTTGACAACTCGTTCACGATCTTGCGCAACTTGCTCACGTTGTTGTTACGCCAAGTCAGTCTTACTACACTCGAGATTGCTAAGAGAATGGAAGAAAGAACACAAGAGAATTGTTAAAGGAAGCTTTGTATTGGAGAGAACTTGAATTGTTTTGCTTGATAAATTACAAATGAATGACCCCCTTTATATACTAGTCTCGTAGGGGTTAGTGTGTAAATATTAATTATTACACAAGTCCTTGATATTTACAAGATAAGTGCTTTCTCAAGAATTCTTTACAAGCCTAGAAGATTCCAAGGACTTTCCTAGCAAATCCATAAAGATCTAGGTTCTTCCTAAGGAAATGTCCATACTTCTCTAGAATCTTCTCACAAATGCTAGCCTTCTTCTTATGTAAGCTTCCACATGG
>MU730794.1:57565-77699 GCA_026770625.1 Nicotiana glauca
CCTCCATCCTTTGGCCATATGATAAGCCCCCAAACTCTTTCCCTCGAATGTAGCTGGTAATGAATGTGGAGTTTGTGGTTGTTGGCCTGTGGCTAGCTCAAATGGTATCCGCCCCGTGGACTCACTCCGCTGCAAGTTATAAGAGAATTGGCGGATGTCTAGGAGCCTTGCCCAATCTTTATGATGCGCGTTTACATAATGCCTCAAGTAGCATTCTAGTAAAGCATTGACTCGTTCCGTTTGTCCATCCGTCTGTGGGTGGAAACTAGTAGAAAAGTGCTGCTCCGTGCCAAGGATGTCGAACAACTCTCTCCAAAAGTTTCCAGTAAAGTGGGGGTCTTGATCACTGATTATATGCCTTGGTAAGCCCCAATACTTCACCACGTTCTTAAAGAATAGCTTGGCGGCTTCCTTGGCTGTGCAGCCTGGTGAGGCGGGCATGAAGGTGGAATATTTGGAAAATCTATCCACGACCACCATAATAGTACTATAACCATCGGACTTTGGTAGGCAAGTGATAAAGTCCAAAGTCACGCTCTCCCATGGATGCTCTGCAACTGGTAGTGGCTCCAAAATTCTGTCGGGCTGTTGTTGCTCAACCTTGTCCTGCTGACATATGAGACAAGTCTGCACATAACATTCTATATCATCTCGCATGCGTGGCCAATATTAGACTGACTCAACCAAGGCCCTGGTGCGACGTTGGCCTGGATGACCAGCCCACATTGTATCATGACTCTCCCTTATGATCCGCCATCTAATGTCTCCAAACTTAGGTACGTAGACCCGCTGACCCATGGTAAGCAATAGACCGTCTTCTACCCAAAAACATCTCGTCTTGCCCTGGTTGGCTAACTCGATAAGTTGTTTGGCTGCTGGATCATGTTGCATGCCTTCTTTTATAGCCTCACGAATGTCCCAAGTTGGTGAAGTGATGGCAGCAAGCTTGGATTTCCGGCTCAAGGCATCAGCTACAACATTACCTTTGCCCGGCTTGTACTCTAGCACATAATCAAACTCGGCCAAGAAGTCTTGCCACCTAGCCTGTTTTGGTGTGAGCTTCTTCTGCGTCTGAAAGTAGCTAGTAGCCACATTGTCGGTCTTGACCACGAACCTCGACCTGAGCAGATAATGTTGCCATGTACGAAGGCAATGCACAATGGCAGTCATTTCCTTCTCTTGCACCGTGTAACGCCGCTCCGTCTCATTTAACTTCCGGCTCTCAAACGCTATGGGATGTTTATGCTGCATTAGGACACCCCTAATGGCGAAGTCTGAGGCATCTGTGTGCACCTCAAATGTCTTGGCAAAGTCAGGTAATGCCAAGACTAGCTCCTCTGTTACAGCTCCTTTAAGGCATTCAAATGCCTTTTGACAATGCAGCCTTTGCTGAGTAGCCACTGATGAATCGATGATAGTAGTTAACAAGGCCAAGGAAGGATCTCAACCCTGTTACCTTTGTAGGTTCCTCCCACTCCTGGATAGCACGTACCTTAGCCTCGTTCATACGTAGCTCGCCATTTCTAATGACATGGCCCAAGAAGTGCACCTTTGATTGTGCAAACTCGCACTTCTCCCTCTTGATGTATAGCTCGTTCTCCCATAAGACTTGGAAAACTTTCCGTAAGTGCTCCATGTGTTCCTCCAAGGTGTTGCTGAAGATGACTATGTCATCTAGGTAGACTACCACGAACTGATCAAGGTAGGGATTAAAAATCTTGTTCATAAGGGAGCAAAATGTGGCCGGTGCATTGGTTAGGCTGAAGGGCATCACCAACCACTCAAAGGCTCCATATCTCGTCACACATGCTGTCTTTGGCTCATCCCCTTCAGCAATGCGAACCTGGTAGTATCCCTTTCGAAGATCCACCTTGGTAAAGTACTTGGATTCCCAAGTCTATCGAATAAGTCAGCAATGAGCGGGATCGGGCACTTATTCTTCACTGTAACCTTATTAAGTGCTTGGTAGTCTATGCACAAGCGCAACGATCCATCCTTCTTCTTCTGGAACAATACTGGTGCACCGAAAGATGCCTTTGATGGGCGAATATGACCAACATCCAGCAACTCTTTCAATTGTTTCTTGAGCTCCTCTAGTTCGGGCGGTGCCATAAGATATGGGGCAAATATAGGTGGCTTAGCCCCTGGTTCCAACTCAATCTTGTGATCCACCTCTCGCCTAGGCGGCAAGTGCTTAGGCAACTCCTCGGGCATGACATCTTTGTTTTCCTCAAGCAAGTTCTCTATGCAAGGCGGCAATGTCTTGAAAACTCTTGTCTTCCTCTAGACTTGCAATGGTTGCCACGAACGTTGGCTCACCCTTCTTGATCCCCTTGACAACCTGCATAGCTGAGATTTGTGCTTGGATCTGTCCGTGTGGCATAGTCATTGTAGGTACTATGCAATCTCCTTCTCGCTCCATGACCAAGAGACGTTGGGGGTAGGGGTCGATCAAAGTATGACAATGTCTAAAGAACTCTTTCCCCAGTATGATGTCAAAGATATCCATAGCAGTTACGGTAAAGTTTGTCATACCTTTCTAAGATCCCAATTTGACACCTACTCCATTAGCTACCCCACGAGCATTTTGTACCTCGGCATTCACGGTCTTGATGCAAGAGTTGGTTGGAGCAAGCTTCAATTCTAGTCTCTTTGCCGCAACCTCTGTCACAAAATTATGAGTTGCTCCAGTATCCACCATTGCACGAGTGGGCTTGTTGTTGATGGTGAGATCCATGTATTGATTGCCACTCTCGGTAGGTTGGATAGCTTGCTTTGTGACAGCACCACATAATCCGATCATACCTAACTCTGCGGTTCCTGAATTCTCTCCTTGCGACTGCTCCTTTCGTTCACGGACTATGGCGCTGAGGCTCTTTAGGTCGGGATAATTCATGAAGCCGTGCGACCCTCCGCATATGTAACATACCTTATTCTCGGCCAGTGCCTTCTTCTCTGCGTAGCCCTGACGACCACTCGACTTTTTGGAATCTTGAGTCTTGGGGTATTGTTGATGTATCTCCTTGCCTTTGCCACGATCTCCCCCACCTTTGACATTGTTAACCTTTGACTCCTTGCCATTGCCTTTGTCGTGCTTGTCATGCCTAAAATCCATCAATGATTCGTCCTCCACTAAGGCTTGGTCTATATCAGTGACTTGTTGGCGTTGCAATTCCTGCTTAGCCCAATTTTTCAACCCGTCCATGAAGTGTAAAAATAAGTCATCATTGGTTAGGTTGGGGATTTGAATCATAAGAGTAGTGAACTCCTTGACATAGTTACGTATGCTCCCTGTTTGCTTCAATTCCCTAAGCTTGCGTCTTGCCTCGTACAAGACATTGTTTGGAAAGAACTGTCACTTGAACTCAACTTTAAACTGATCCCATGTGCTAATAGTATATAGACATTTATCCACATCGGCCATCTTCCTTCTCCACCAAAGCATGGCAGTCTCTGAGAGGTAGAAAACTGCAGTGTTGATCTTGGCCTCGTCGTCCCTCACTTTTCCGTGCCTGAAGTAGTTCTCCAAGTGCCAAAGGAAAATCTCCACTTCTTGTACATCACGAACACCTTTGAACACCAGGGGTTTGGGAGCCTCAATCTTGGCCTCTCTCTTTACCACAACATTTCCGGCTACCTCGGTCACGCCAGCATTGACATGCTCATCGAGTGAATCTATCTTTGCCTTCATAGCATCGATAGTACTCAAAGCCTCCATGAGTCTGCACTCTAAGGCAGTGATGGTTTGCCTTAGTTCCATCTCGGTCTGTGTACGTCCCTCCAAGTCATTTCGGATACTCTCAATCTCTTCAAGAGTGTGCCCCTCAAGAACGCTAAGGGTGCCTTCCACCTTCCCCAAGCGTTGGCCAAAGATCTCCACGGCGTCCATCCCCGCGTTCATCTTCATCACCCACTCTTTACCGAGCGAGACGTCCTCGGGCAGGACCTCCACTTCATCCTCACTCGCCTCAGTAGTAGATGGTTCTTGGGATGTAAGCTCTTCGTTTGACACAACCTCAGGTGGCACCTCTTGTCTCTTATTGGTGGCATTCCTCTTTTTGCCACGACCTCTCTTGTCAGCAGCATCCTGGATGACGTTGGCTTGGGTGTTGGCAGCGTTAATTTCTCTGTCGTTCGCCATTCCCTTAGTTGAAACCTTCGCTCTGATACCACATTGTCACATCCTTAGTTATTAACTAAGTACACGTGCAACACTTGACAACTCGCTCACGATCTTGCGCAACTTGCTCACGTTCTTGCTATGCCAAGTCAGCCTTACTACACTCGAGATTGCTAAGCGAATGGAAGAAAGAACACAAGAGAATTGTTAAAGGAAGCTTTGTATTGGAGAGAATTAGAATTGTTTTGCTTGATGAATTACAAATGAATGACCCCTTTATATACTAGTCTCGTAGGGGTTAGTGTGTAAATATTAATTATTACACAAGTCCTTGATATTTACAAGATAAGGGCTTTCTCTAGAATTCTCTACAAGCCTAGAAGATTCCAAAGACTTTCCTAGCAAATCCATAAAGATCTAGGTTCTTCCTAAGGAAATGTCCGTACTTCTCTAGAATCTTCTCACAAATGCTAGCCTTCTTCTTATGTAAGCTTCCACATGGCATTAATATATGCCAAATAGCGCCTATGTGGCATGATGACGTGGCGGGTCATCACACTAATCTCTTTTGGTGCTTACAATATACTCTTTCGTTCCAAAATAAAGGGGAATGGGTTAAATTTGTACTTGGACTATTTAAAATAACACAATTTTGACAAGTTTCATAGTGAATCCTCTTCCTAGTTCAACCACCAATAGTTCGTGAATTGTTACACTTCCTCCCTTAGGGACTTAAAAAAATATTCTCACTAAAGTTTGCTCATCACTATTAGAAGAGCAATCTAGCTCAAATTACACCTATTCAGTCCAACTCCCAATGTATTGTTATTTGTTAGCTCTAACTCAAAGGCGTCTCTTCATAGGGTAAATATGGTATGATACGTGGTCATCTAAAGGAAGGATATGTGGAACCCATGACGAGGATGGCCGAAGAACGAACACGGATATTCCATTTATCACCGGAAGGGATAACGTTCATAAAAGTATGTTAAATTCCTCGCACCAGGTAGCATTTAATAAGGAATATTCTGCAGCATTAAGAGCAACAGCCTGTTACAGGGAATTTGGCATTTACGTCCATTATTACATCTTCATCAATGACCCTTATAATTGATATTAAAGGAGGGCACAATCCTAGGACCTCCTTCCCTAGACACAACTATAAATAATAAGCTTAGTTATCATTCTAAGGGACACAAATTTTCTGGCAAACTTACACTAAAGTCTATACAAAGCTTAGTATAATTTTACTTTCTTATTTCTCGATTTCATTATTGTGTGCCCGAAAACTTTATCCCTGGAACTGCCTACTCTGCTGTTTCATCTACATTCTAAGGCTAAGTGTTGCATAATTATTCAATTATTTTATTATTTAAGGATCAAATTAGTTTACTTTTCTAGAAATCACGTATAAATTCAACTATTACTATTTTACAGGTAACAACTTGGCACCCCGTGAGACCTAGACAACCATGCAATTAAATTGATCCTCACGAAATTGAATCTATGTTGTTAAAGAAATTTGGAAAAACTCTCACAAGGGGGGCTTTGACGTGATATTCGCTGCTACCCGAGCATTCCATAGATTCCTTTGAAATGCTTGTGGATTTTTGTATCAAGGCCCACGCCGGGGCTAGAAAAGTACAGGCCCGTAATTCGATATATTCAGAATTGCACAAGGAGAGTTCGACTTATTAAGGGAGTTTGTTACCCTGTTCCAGAAGGAAAGAATGTTTCTCCCAACTGTCCCGAATGAGTGGGCAGCTGAAGCATTCACTAAAATAATGAATCTGAGAAGTTCAGACGCCTCTCAAAAATTGAAGGAAAGCATGCTTGAGTTTCAAGCAATGACTTAGGCAAATGTCCACAACCGGTACAAGTCAAAAATAAGGATCGAAGATGATCAGGTTGGTTTTCCATCATTGACCAAAGGGCGGGATAGCAATAGAGAAAAATAAAATGATGATTATGACATAGACAGACATACTTCGAGGGGCCGATTTTTGCCCTACGAGCGAACTGAAGGCCGTGGTAGAGGCTTCCGAACAGCAAACAAGTTCACCGTTGGCAGAAGGATTGATCACGGTCGGAACAATAGATCACTGCAAGATAAAGAAACATCGAGGTCTCGGGATCCTTCTTACCCCAAGATATCGGAATACAACTTCAACATTAGTATAGCGGAATTGATGTCAGCCATGAAAAATGTCAAAGAGGCATGGTTCTTGAGACTAATAAGATCTGATTCCAGTCAGATTGATCCTAACTTATGGTGCGAATACCATGGGATGAATGGCCACCAGACATGGGACTGCCAACACCTTCAGGAAGAAGTGGCAACACTGTTGAAGAATGGTCACCTCAGAGAATTCTTAAGCGGCCGAGCTAAGAAAAATTATGGTCGTAACAAAGACAATGCAAAACCTTCAAAATCAGGAAAAGAATCCCCACGCCAAATAATTAATATGATCTTCGGAGGAAATGAGTTAACGGGGTCACTTTCACGGTAGAAAAGAAGATGAAAGTATCAATAATTCATAGTAAAAGGCTTCGGGAAGACGATATCAATTTTACGGAAGAGGTCGCAAATGGATTACTGTTACCACACAATGAATTTCTTTAAGAGTGTTAGTTTTTACAAATATACATGTTCTAGTGTAGCCAGAAAGTTTGGCTAATATCATATAATAGGTTTGGCGGGTTATTACTGTTGGTTTCTGGAGGGGTTTTCATCTATAGCAACCCAGATGACCAGGTTGACCAAGAAAGGTGCCCCGTTCAGGTGGTCGGACGAGTGTGAGGTGAACTTTCAGAAGCTCAAGATAGTTTTGACTACGACGTCAGTGTTGGTGTTGCCCACAGGTTCAGGGCCCTATATAGTATATTGTGACGTATCTCGTATTGAACTTGGTCGGTGTTGATGCATAATGGCAAGGTTATTGCATATGCTTCACGACAGTTGAAGATTCACGAGAAGAATTATCCAGTTCATGACTCGGAGCTAGCAGCAATTGTTCACGCGCTGATGACCCTTAATAGAGGCCCTTACCCAATGATTTGGTATGAAAATTGTGATGACCCAAAAGGTCATCTTCTTTTTTAGAAGTCGAATCCATATTTCAAGTCCTTAAAACCTCATTTTATTTCTCCTCGATTTGCGTGCACAGTCCAGGCGCGATTCCAAAAAGCATTTATGTGAAAATTCAAGAAAATAATAATTCTTGCTTTTAAAAGTTGATTTTAATTGATTTTGATCAACATTTTGAGTAACAGGATCCGGACCCGTATTTTGATGGTTCCGGAGGGTCCGTAATAAAATATGGGACTTGGACGTATGCCCGGAATCGAATTCTGAGGGCCTTAGCCCGAGAAATAAATTTTTGATAAAAATTGTTAAACTGAAACTTTAAAGGTTTTGAGAAATTAGTAAATGTTTGATCTCGTTAGTATCGGGGCCGTATTTTGGTTCCGAAGTCTGGTACAAGTTTAATATGATAATTACATCATGTCTGTGAAATTTGGTGAAAATGAAGTTTGTTTGATGTGATTCGGACCTTTGGTTGAGAAAATAAAGTTTTGGAACTATCTTGAAAATTCATGTGTTTTGGTGTTGAGTTCGTAGTTCTAGATGTTATTTTGGCGATTTGATTGCGCGGACAAGTTCATATGATATTTTAAGACTTGTGCGCATGTTTGGTTTGGAGCCCCGAGGGCTTGGGTGAGTTTCGGATAGGCTACAGAGTGATTTTGAAACTCAAAAATTTGCTGGTGTCTGTAGCAGGCCTCTGATCTCGCAATTACGAGATCAGGCTTAGCAAATGCGAACCAAACAGGCATGGAAATTGTGAGGTATTGATCGCAATTGCCAAGAAAGCTTGGGCCAGCAGAGTTCGCAATTGCGAAGGGGATATGGGGAAGGGCATGTTCGCAAATGCGAACATTTACTCGCATTTGCGAAGAACAATGTTCGCAAATGGATACTTTCTTTGCATTTGTGAAGGCAGCAGGACTGTGAAGGGCTTCGCATTTGCGATGGCTCCTTCACATTTGCGAAGCTCAGGTCACAAATGCGACATCTGCAGTAGTTAAAAACATATGCGACCTCTGCAGTAGTTAAAAACATAAGTTAGACGGGATTTTCTCCTATTTTTCACATTTTTCAAATCCTAGAACCCTAGAGGCGATTCTCCCAAGACAAATTCTTCCACAAAACTTTGGTAAGATCCTAACCCACTTTCTTTCTATTTCCCATCACATTTCATGAATTTCCAACAAATAATCTAAGATTTCTATGGTAGAAATTAGGGATTTGGGTAGAATTAGAAATTTTTATAAATTGGGGGTTTAGACCTCGTTTTGGGGTCGGATTCTAAAACCAATTGTATATGCGGATCGGGGATGAATGTGTAATTGGATTTTGGTCTGAATTTCGAGTTTTGACCAAGCGGGCCCGAGGTCGGGTTTTGATTTTTTGGGGAAAATATTGGGAAACCTATAATTATGCATTGGAATTGATTTCTTTAGCATTAATTGATGTTATTAAGTTAATTATGACTAGATACGAATGGATTGATGGTGGAATCAAGAGGTATAGCAGTATTTGAGCTTTGAATTGTCCGTTGGCTTGAGGTAAATCTTTGGTCTAACTTTGACTTGAGGGATTAAGGATCCCCGACTTATTTGCTATGTGAAATTCCATGTGTGTGGCGTATATGTGTGGTGACGAGTACCTATGCGCCGCCAAGTTATCTGTTTAGCATGTTCCCCTCCCCGTCCTTAATATATTATTTTCCTGTCTTAATTGCTACGTGCTTATTGATGTTTCCATGTCTAATTGCTTCTTGTTAAATGTTATTTTCTCTATTAAGAGTATTTGTTCCTTAATTTTATTACATTACATTGTTGGTTTAAATTGTTTTATTGGTGCTTCATGGTACACTTGGGCTGGTCTCGATATGTAGTATTAACTGATGAAGTTTCATAATTGTATCGATTTCTCGTTGTTTGGGTTTGAGTTATAAGCGTTGTGGAGGGTTTTGAGTTAAATTGTGTAATTCTTGTTCTTATTCTGTGATTGGTACTGATATGGTAGGATCAAATTGTACGCCACAACAGGAGAAATAAAGGTGAAATGTGATTGTCTGGTGGGATCGGGTTACGTGCCGCAACAAGGAGTAATAAGGGTGGACAGGTGAAATCGGGTTGCTTGCCGCAATAGGAGGAATAATGGTGATATATTGAGGAGTAATAAGGGTGGACTGGTGGGATCGGGTTGCACGCCGCAACAAGGAGTAATATGTTCATATTGTTATTGATTATATGATGGGATCGGAATACACACCACATCATTTGTTGTTTATGTATTCTTCTTCTGCTGAGATTTATTATTGAGGTGTTGAAACTCTCTTAAGAATTGATTATAGCTGAGTATTGGTAGAACGAATGGGTTCCGTATTTATTAAATGCAAGTTACTGTCCTATTTCATTATGTATCTTCTTTTTTCCTTATTATAAACTGTTGCAGGATGTATATTGTTTATGCCCCGCCGTAGCCTCGTCGCTCCTTCGTTGAGGTTCAGCTCGGCACTTACCAGTACATGGGGTCGGTTGTACTAATATTCCACTCTACACTTTCTGTGCAGATTTCGGAGCTGGTAGTGGCTGATCGAGATATTGGTTGCTGATACTTTATTCAGGAGACCAAGGTAGTCCTGCAGGTGTCCCCTTCTACATGCTATATCTCTATTTATTTATTTTCGAGTCAGATATACTTTTCTTTCAGACCAGTATTTGTAGTAATCTGTAGAAAGTTCGTGAGTTGTGACACCAGTTCTGGGTGGTGACAATTTTTGGTATATGTTAATAGTATAAGGATAATCAGTTAATTATGTACTTCCACTTTTATTTTTCGTTGATTTAGTTTTTTTAAATTTTAATTATAAAAGGTAAAGGAAAAATGTGAATAGAATTCTAACATTGGCTTGCTAGTGAGTTCGATGTTAGGCGCCATCATGGTGCCGGGGTGGGAAATTCGGGTCGTGACAAAAATACTTCAACAAAATCACCTCCCATCGAGGCTAGGGTTCAAAATATATCAAAATGAAGCTAAAACTCAGAATACTTAGCTATAAGCAGGCTACAGATGTCGCATTTGCGACATAGGATTCGCAAATGTGACCTCTGCAATTGCAGACAAAACATCGCAAAAGTGACCCCTAACAAACCATACAAAGATTGCATTTGCGATCAAACCTTCGCATATGCAAAGCAATAGCAGCCGCAAAAGCGAACACTGTCTTTGCAAAAGCGGACAGCCAGAGTCGCATTGTATCGCATTTGCAATTGAAGCCCAATCCTACCATGGTTCGTAAATGCGAGAAAATACTCACAAATACCGCATTTGGGACCTGCTCATCGCATTTGCGATGACACCAGCACCAACACACACAATCCTTAAAATAATATATTCCGAAACTAATCTGAAACTCACACAAACCCCTGAGGGTCCAAACAAATTCTCACACAAGTTTAAAAATATAACACGAACTCGCTCGTGCAATCAAAACACCTAAATAACCTCTAGAATCAAGAATCGGATGCCAAAACATATAGAAATCACAATGAACTTAAAGAACTTCTAGATTCACAATCAAGCGTCTGAACCATATCAAACCAAATCTAAATGACACCGAATTTTGTAAGCAAGTTCTATATGACGAAACTGACCTATTCCAAGTTCCAAAATAAAAATCCAAACCCGATAGCCTTAAAGTCAAACTATGTTCAAACTTAAAAAAATTTTAACTTTTAAATTGCCAACTTTACAGATCAAAATGGAATTCCGAACCGCTGCCCTTTTTTTTTTCAAGAGGTGATTTCGAGAATCAACCAACGAAAAAAATTCGTAGCTTAGAACTCACATCGCTCGAGGTCCCTCGAGCCTCCTCTTGTATCAATATCTCCGTTTTAGGGTTTAAGGAATAAGGTAATGAAATTTTGGTATAGACTTTTGTTGTTGTTATGACAGGTGGAGAGCAGTGCCCTATTGGTCTAATTCCTGTTTCAGTGAGCACCACATCGAATCTCTCAACCATTTTCTTCTCTTGCACTTTAGCCTTGTCACATGAGTCTGAATTTCATATTTTCTTATGTGAAAAGAAGTATAAATATCTTCATATACCAAATGCTCGCTAATAAGTACTGCATCTTCAGGTCTAACCACCTCAACTCCCCATTTCTGGCCCATGACTACGAGTGTGTCTCAACAACTCCGGACTTCATATTCATCATTTTTTAAAGTGACTTCCGTCAAATGATTCCGAAAACATTTAGAAACAACCAAATGAAATTTCGGGCATACGCCCGAGTCCAAAATTTTCATCCAAACCTACTGGAACTATCAAAACTCCAATCCGAGATCAAACACTCAAAAGTCAAACCTTGGTTAATACGATTCGTGACCTCAAACTGTCGAACCAGACGCAATTGCTTAATACGACCAACCAGGTTGTTGCATTTAGACTTGTATTAGGTTTAAAATTATCCTACTATATAAAGGGAAAGTTTTTCTTTAGTGTGGCATTGTTACACGCATTTCAAAGTAATAAAAGTTTACTTTTACCTTCTAGCTACTGTTCAAGACGTTATTCCCTTGTTCTTTTATTCACTCGCGATCGAGCTTATACTGAGGCTCCAATCAAGGACGAGCCCCATTGTCCAATCGGAGATCAAGTTAGGTCATTACATTGCGATTGGTTTGATCATTTATTTCGTCTTCAATTCATGAATCTTTTATTCTTAATTGTTCGTATTAAATTAAACCACATATCCTTTAAACCGCATACAAATTTAATTGTTAATCATTTTTGCGATAGACACATTAAAAAAGGAGAACAATATTTAAAGACCAGCTCGTTTTAGGATCATTCCTGTCAATCACCCTTCGGAGCTTGCCACCGAACTCTTAGCTTGTCTTAGTTAATTGGTTTAAAATTATGTATTTATACATATTTAATGAGTTTCTTAATACAAATTCAGAATCTAAGCAAAGCAATTGAATTCGTTCTAATCCACACTTACTACTCTATTTCCGCCCCGTTTATAGTACATTAGCATTTGAGTATTCTAGATATAGAATAACTTTAAGTGATAGATGCAGAAGGAATCTGTTAGGAGTCCTAATTACTCAAGACTTCATTGAACTCCTGGAAGCTGATAGTCATGAGTCATGACACTCATTAGTTTATGGAATTTCTGCTAAACAAATCCTGTGGAACCGCAAGTCAAAACCTGTAATAACGTGAGTGATTTCTGATGTAAAAAATACTAAGTAATCGTTAAATCAGCCACAAATACGTATCATGTTGCTTTCTGGAGTGTAAGAATTTGTCCATAAAGTTGGTCTTTCTTTTGGTTTATTCTATGTAAAAGCTTCTCGATAGATCTAATGTCTTTTGTAATGACTTGCATTTTCTGTTTAAGCCTCTCCACATTGGCATTGGAGGTCATTTTGATGGGACATGTTTGGTTGAAGACAACCTGCAAAAGATCACGAAAGCCAAGATATTAATGTCAATTAGCTAAACTATTAGTAAGACATCTCTCGTTAGTTATTCGTTATTTTCCTGAGATGTTCATGCTTTTTGAAATTTCCTTCCTGAGATGTTCATGCTATTAGTAAGAAAAAAACTCATTGCAAAAATAATATTTTAAAAATTCCATGGACATGCAGAAGACAAATTCATATAATATTAAATATGATAATTTTGCCATACTTTATAGTGAACCAATTTGGTCTCTTTAGCACTTTCAACGTCTTCTCTTGTATCTATTGCTGCTGTTATCTCCCGAAAAATCTTCTTCTCATCAACTAAAGAGTTACTCCCGTGTCTTGTCTTGCAGCACAAAGTCTTAATCTATAATTAACAAAAGGTAATTAGGCTTAACATAATAATCAAATTTAGGACGTCGGTAGTGTTAATTAGGACAACTTAGCATTCCTATATCTCTATAATTAAGAAAGACTCTTCTGTATATTCAAATTTTTGTCATCTTGACTCATACCAATATGGGGACGGTAGTAGCATTCTTAGCTACATATAGAATAAGGACAATACCAAATTTCACAAAAATTCGCTCAAAATCAATGTAGAATAATAGTAACAAAAATGAATATTATTATTATTATTATTATTATTATTATTATTACAAGTCAATATACAAATTACCAATTTTGTACAAAATAATATATTGGACTCTAATCTTTCATATTTTCTCTCCCTCTTACACCCAAAACTAAAATTATAAATTAACACAAGAATGTTTGGCCTTTTTCTTGTCAACTTCAGCCATACCTTTTACCAGGATTTGGCATCAAACAATTCTATTATGTTTTCTCTTTCTTTGTATTTTCTATTTTTTTGCTATGTTAAACAAGGACTGAATTATCACTTTTGAACAAGAGAAGATCGTTAAATTCTATTAGATTTTTGGAATCAATAAACAAAATAGTATTAATCAGAAGCGAATAGATTGAATTGAAAACTTTGTTAATTCATATACAATGTTCTTTGCTTCACCACAAAGGAAATTGCCCCATAATCGCAATTTTTCTTTATTACCTTAAGGTCAACTTAATTACTTTCCTCAATTTTGCTCATAAAGGTACTTTCCGAGAAAAGGGATACTAATAAGTTTTCTAAATAATTTATGTATAAGAAGCTACCAAGATATTATTATTTTTATAATTGTGGTGTCGAGGCTGGTTAGCGCGCGCCTTGATTAGTTTCATGGGATACATGCTACCTTCCACCAGTAACAGATATTATGTAACTTTTCTCTCCAAGATTTAAACAGATGGAAATAAATCATTTACTCCCTCCGTTTCAACTTACGTGAACTCATTTGATTGAGTACGGAGTTTAAGAAAAGTGAGAAGACTTTTGAATTTGTGGTGTAAAATGAAATACATATATTTTGTGTGGCTATAAATTATTGCATAAAGGTAAATTATTTTCAAATAGGGAAAGATGTCATTCTTTTTGGCACGAATTAAAAAGGAAATATGTTCACATAAATTGAAACGGAGGGAAAAATATTTTTTGCCTTCGCTAAAACTTAAACCTAAGACCTCATGTTTCTTATCCTCTTCATAGACCATTTGGTCACACCCTATGAATTAGGGTAAAGTCTAAATTGCATCCAATGGGTTATGGTAAACTGTTTAAGACTTGAAAATATAAAATGTTAGAAATAAAAAAATGAAAGAGAAATAAAAACAGGGGATGAAAAGGCTAGTTACCTTTCTCTCTTGTAACTTTTCAAAAATCTTAGCTCGAGTTTGATTTTCCTTGTGTAGCAAATTTAAAGCTTTTTCAATTCTCCAGTTGATTTCAGAGGTTCTGGAAGCTTCATTGCTTGATGCCATGAATTTTTTTCTAAATACTCTTTATCCGATTTCTCGAAGAAAATTAATTATACTACTGCTTAAATATAAAGAAGAAACTTGGGCCTCAAGAAAGGCAACTCCAATTTTCTTCGTTATTATCATTTTTGTATCATAATTTCGTCACGATGGAGACTTCTGGGTATTTTTAAAAGAACATTTCAAGACCTGTTCAAGATACACACCTTTCCTTTGAATTTTTACGTGGTCTCTTGGCAGAATTTTGAAACATTCACTCCTATACAAAATTAATTATCTGGTAAGTTGATTTTGTCATTCAAACTTATGAATATTTGGCCATCAAAGCTTAATTATTTTATGGTACTTATCAAACTTAGAGAGTGCCAACTCTTATTTTCTTATTAAAGAACTAGATATGGGTGCTCGTGCTCAACACGATCCCAACAATACAACCTAGAGAGAAATAAGTTTGATAATTTAGAGAGAAATTTAATCCAGTGGCAACCAATTGAACTACGTCAACCATAAGAAAAACATGCCCGACCACTACGTATTGCTTAACTGTCAAATCAAAATCGAGAATATAGAATCCGAATTACTAACAAATAAGACACATCAATTGATTTTGAAGAGTTTTCTCCCAGTGTATTTTTCCTTTCCCCTAACAATCCGGTGTTGCTTTGACAAATATACATTGGCATACTGTTGTACTTCAAGATGTATTTCTTTCTATCTACAACATCCAACCTTCAATAAGTTGATAATGTGACATGTCAGCTCTAGATATTTCAACTCATAGAAATATTTGATAAGCATGTTATTCATATAATACATGTGTAAAACCCTGAAGGAACATTCACACTAGAAAAAAGGTTGAGGGTTTCGCTTTCAAACTACATAGCTAGTAGAAGTGTATGTTGTACATATACCAGAATCGTAGATCAGTCTTGTATACGGTAAAAATCGGGGCTACCCGATTTCATCCTTTGATCAAAAAAGAGATACCATGTTGAAAGGCCAGGACGTCGAGTCCGGGATTGGACTTTTCTTTCCAAGATCGAGGTCGACATCACTAACCGAGGTCAGAAGAAGGCATACTTCGAAATGATGCCATTATACTTTAGTAACGGAAAGAGCAAGATATCCGCAACGGATCGAAGATCGTGGCATGAATTTCAAAATGGATTGATCTACAACGGTTAATCAATTGTCAAATATGATTTCCTACTATAATTAGAAGTGTACCTTGTTTAGAACTCCTCTATTAGATAAAGAGTGATCCCATTCATTTGTAAGCATCATTGTTCACTGATAAAAATATATACACTCATTACTTCCTTGTTATTTGCTTATTGTTCACTAGAGTTGCTTTATCATTTGCTATTCTTATTATCACACATCGAGATTACCACAAGTCAAGGTCGAAATTTGGCTAGCATACTGATTTGCTTTATTTTATTCTCTAATTTATTTATTTAATTCCTTTTTTATCAATTGGTATCGGATTAAATCATATATTCTTAAAACCACAATGTAAGTTCAATTGTTACTCGAATTTTAGGGTAAACAGTTTGGCGCCCACCGTGTGGCTAAAGATAATAGTGATTGTTCGGTGCTGATTCTGATAAAACACATTATTTCACGCTTATTTCTTGTCAAGTATTTTTGCTCTTGGGTTAAAATATGTCAAACTCACAAAATGCACCCACACATGGTAATGATCGTCTCGGGTTTCACGGGGAAAAAAACAACGTAAATGCTCTAGGAGCCGGGGTGCCACCGGCTAATCTTGGTGAAGCATCGATTGCCAATATCAGTTCGCACGTTGCTCTAAATGTGAACCTAGGCGCGGACCCTGAAGGGAGTGTATGTAGGGAAGGCCGAACTGGTGGTCAAGGTACACGGGGCAGAAGAGATGGAGGAGTTAGTCTCCAGGTGATATTCGAGATACTACAGGCTCAACAAGCTGCTATTGCTCAGTTGCAAAATCAACATGGGACTCCAAATGGGGTCGAGCCAGAGATCACTCGTCGTAACGAGCCAGTGCCAGAAAGGTTGAATGGTAATGAATTGAGGACTGATCCTGCAATATGAAAATGCTCCAGGAACTCATCAAAAGAATTGAGTCATGAGAAAAGAAAATCGAAGCTAATGATAAAAAAATGGAAACATACAAGTCCCGAGTTGATCAGATACCGGGGGCACCCCCCCATCCTAAAGGGTTTGGATTTGAAAAAGTTCGTGAAAAAGCCTTTTCCTCAAAGTGCGGCTCTGAAGCTCATTCCTAAGAAGTTCCCTATACCGGACATACCTAAGTACAACGACACCACCAATCCTAATGAACACATCACTTCGTACACATGCAGAATAAAGGAAAATGACTTAGAAGATGATGAAATAGAATATGTGCTATTGAAAAAGTTCGGAGAAACCATTTCAAGGGGAGCAATAATTTAGTATCACAACCTGCCACTAATTCCCTCGACTCATTTGCCATGTTAGCAGATTCTTTCGTAAAGGCACATGTCGGGGCCATAAAAGTCGCAACAAGAAAATCGGACCTTTTCAAGATAAGACAAAGGGATAACGAGATGTTGAGGGAGTTTGTATCCCGATTTCAAATGGAACGCATGGAGTTGCCATCGGTCACAAATGATTGGGCTGTTCAAGCTTTCACCTAAGAGCTTAATGAGCTGAGTTCGATGGCATCACGTCATTTGAAATAAAATTTGATCGAATATCCAGTTGTAACTTGGGAAAATGTGCACAATCGATATCAATCAAAATCCAGGGTTGAGGACGACCAATTAGGAGCCCTTCCGGTTCAGTACATCCAAATAGGTCGACAGTTAAAACCCAAAGGGACGATGACAGGTGGCTAAGGTCGATCAGAGAACGATATCAAACATATACAATGGATCGAAGGAACAATGGTTCAAGATGCAATTCCGCACGGAATGTTCGAAGAAGTGATCGAGGACAGAATTCTCAGGGACTTATGAGTAAAAGTGGTTTTAATAAGCATGCTGATCCCATAGAAGCACCTTGGTTGTCAGAATATAGCTTTAGCATCGACGTATCAGGCACTGTATCAGCAATCAAAAGATACTAGGTGACCCATACCCATACAGACCGATCCTTCCCAAAGAAACCCAAATTTGATATGCAAGTATCGTGGCATGCATGGTCACAAGACCTAGGATTGCAGGCAATTAAGGGAGGAGGTAGCCCGTCTATTCAATGAGGGCCACCTTCAAGAGATCCTCAGCAATCGAGCCTTTGGCCTAAGTAAAGGTGAAGTTTTGAAGACTGACAAAGGAACTCAGATATGGACCAGGTCCATCCTGTAAAACACAGTTATAATCAACCCAAACATGTGAGATGCACGTGAGTGAGATAAACCTTACTTATTAGAAGTAATATCTCCTGATCAGGATCGAAAAGGTTGCATACTGGATAAGGAGAAAGACTCCTTACACAAAGAGAAACACGACTTAAGAAATGGATAGAGTTAGAGGATGAGACCAACTAGAACTCTTCCACTACGGAAGAGTAGCATTTGTATTCTAGTCAATCTCTAATTGCTAACTACTTAAATATTAGTGTTGTTCTCTTTTACAAGTAATGCACATAAACAGAAGTTAAACGTGAATTAAGAGCAAAATAGCAAGGCAATTTTGCAAGCAATTTATGTGTGATTCAAGCGTGTAATCCTTAAGTTACTTGAACCAGATAGAAGAACCAATTCCAAGTGTCTATCTTTTATTCTAGTTCAATCGTAGTAGGTGATTTTACTTTATAGCTTTCAGTTTATTTAGAAGCAATTGTATTAGGTACTTAGAGTTTTCTAGTTAGAGTTAACTTGAAGTTGTCGCAATAGTTGAGGCTGTGTGCCACAAAGGGATTGTAGTTAATCGTAGGTTTACAAAAGAGTTTTTGTAAATGCAATTTTTGGCTCAATGATTTTAGTGGAGAGACTGGGAAAATCATACCGGAAGGTAGATCATGGTTTTTTTCACCTTTTTAGCCAGGTGTTTTCTATGTAAAATCCTGTGTTCTTTATTTTCAGTATTTATTATTCCTCAACAGTAGTATTTGGAACACATAGAAGAACTAGGTCCTTCTATAATAAGTTAAGCGAAAATTGGGTACACACAAATCACCCTCCTCTTCTGTGGTATTGAAGTATAAAACATCAGATCCAAGAATCATTTCAGAGAAAGGGAAGCCAACAAGAAAAATTAACAGGAGGAACCCCAACATGTCATTCATATGATCGTCGGTTGGGTCGACATTCCATAGGGACCTATATTTAAACGCACTAAGGTATTAATCACTTGGGAAAAACTAACCCGAGATTATGTGCCCGAAGGCTCCTTATCATTCAACGATGAAGAAGCAGAAGGACTTTCTCAGCCACATAATGATGCTCTGGTAATTTCTATCTTACTAATAAAGTTCAAGTTAAGCGTACTTTATTGGATCCAGGTAGCTCGACGAATGTCATCCGATCAAGGGTCGTATAGCAATTCGGCCTACAAGATCAATGTGCCCGCATCTCGGTTCTTAGACGACTTCAATATGGCCAGTGAAACAACTAAAGTTGAGATCATTTTATCGGTGAGTGGCTGGAACCATTCAAGATACCAAATTCCATGTGACCGAGGGCGACATGAGGTAAAATGCCCTACTCGGAAGGCCTTGGATCCACAATATGACGGAAGCCCCTTTGACTCTCTACAAAATGATGAAGTTACCGACGATGGATTGTGTAAAAATAGTATACAGGGAGAAGTATGCTGCAAAGGAAATGTTTGCGGTTGATGAGGTAATGCCAATATCTACGTTATCAACCTTGAAAAGGTCGAGCATCAAAGGTAAACTGGAAACGAAATAGCAATCGCAACCACCCGTCTCGACTGAATCGGGGAAGAAGGAGACAGAAGAAGAAGAGGATTTTCTAACCCCTCAAACTTTTATTGTTCCCGAAGATTCTAACACTACCAAATCAATGGTCGAAGAGCTGGAACAGATTATATTGATCGAGTACCTGCCAGAGCGAAAGGTATACATAGGAACGGGATTAACCACCGAACTTAGAAAAAAGCTTATTCAATTTCTTATTTATAGCATAGGTTTTTTTACTAGGTCCCATTTAGACATAATAGAGATCCCACTGGAGATAACGACGCATCGGCTAAGACTTGACCCTAGGTTCAAACCGATGAAGCAAAAGAGGAGACTACAGTCCGAGGTAAAACATGCATTCATAAAGGACAAGGTAACTAAACTTCTCAAAATAGGGTCCATTCGGGAGGTAAAATATCCCGAACGGTTAGCCATGTCACACCTCCTTTTGGCGCTACCGCACCCTGCGAAGGGCGTGGTAAAGGGAGTTTTTTTCCAATTAAAGGATAATCGAAACGAGATTTATTTATTTAATTCAGAGTCGCCAATTGGAAGATTTATGGTGTCCCAAGCTACCGGTTTAATCCCGAATCGAGGAAAAGAATGACTCTGTTTAACAGTCTACGCCAGAAATCCGGATAAGGAATTCTGTTAACCCGGGAGAAAGTGTTAGGCATTCCCGAGTTCCGTGGTTCTAGCAC
>MU730797.1:0-12059 GCA_026770625.1 Nicotiana glauca
TAGAGCTCTGATACCAACTTGTCACGACCCTAGTTCACCAATTGTGAACACGTCATGACGGCACCTAATCTTCACAACCAGGTAAGCCTAACACATTGCAGAAGTAACAACATTTGCGAAATTTGTAATAAAAGCCAAATAACATGAGTAATGTATACAGTTGCCACCTGGCATATACACTTTAATACTTTAAATTCTGAAACCATCCCAAAGACCCGGAAACCCACGGGCAACATAGTCTAAGAATAATACATAACACTGCTCTAATCATCCGAAAATTCTATAACAAGGAAGAATAGAATAGCATCTAGCTAACTAAAAGGGAGAGTGAGAGGGAGACTCTCCGGTCTGCGGACGCGACAGATATACCTCAAGTCTCCGAAATGCTCCCTGCAGCTACTGATAATGCGCCTGCGCAGAGTTACCAGGATCTACAAATGAAAAAACATGCGCAGAAGAGGTGTGAGTACACCACAGCGGTACTCAGTAAGTGCCAATCCTAACCTCGGTTGGGTAGTGACGAGGAAAGGTTGGGGCCCTACTGAGGCAAAAATAATATAGCGGCAAAAATATTAACAGTGTAGAAATCCGACGAAACTAATGAATGCAGCAATGTAATAAGAGAGCTCAATAAAATAATAATACTATAAAGACAGAACAGAAACGCAGAGTAAACACGGCTAAATTGCAACAAGAACGCCAATTAGGGTCTCCCAGGATACCGTCTTGTAACCCTTTCCTCAACTGTCCAATAGATCTCTCGGGATACCGTCCCGTCATTCAACTCTCATATCAATATCGAAGGATCTCCCAGGATACCGTCCCGTAGTCCAATCATCAGTGTGCAGGGGATCTCCCGGGACACTGTCCCGTTGTCCCAAAATAAAAGTGCAGGGGGATCTCCCGGGAATCGAACCCGTAGTCCCAAAGTAATCAAACAAGGGGGCAGCTCCCGGAATCCCACACCCATAGTCCCAATGTAAATGCGCAACCAAAATCAGAGAAATATTCAGAAATTGAAGTACAACAATACAAGGCAACAAATAATATTGGCCTAACATGCTCCACGTAATCACAGTTAAGGCAATTTAAGCAATTGGGCAATTTGGATCAATTAGACAAGCTCTTCTACACTAGCACAAGCTATAATAGCAAGTAGGATAAAGCAAATATGAAAGAAAATCAAGTTCAAGTATTTAAGTAAAAATTCGGGTTTCAACAGCTAGCTCAAGTACGCGCTCGTCACCTCACGTACAAGGCTTCCAATTACCAATTTTCACATCCTAAGGGACGAAGTCCCCCAAACAAGGTTAGGCAAGCCACTTACCTCGAACCGGTGCAAAATTAACTAAGGAACGATGCCTTTGCCATGAGTACCCGACTCCAAATGGCCCAAATCTATTCAATTCAATTACATATCATAAATAATATTGTAAACAACTGATTCCACTATAAAAATTAAAGCTAAGGCGCGAAAGTAGGTAAAATGACCAAAATGCCCCTCCAGCCAATGCCTCGGAATCGAATAATTTTCACATTTTTAGAACCCTCGTACTCTCACGAGTCTAACCATATAAAAATCTCCCAAATCGGAGGTCAAATGCCCCCTCAAAATACAATAATTAAGTCTAAGAAGTTTCACCCATTTTTCCCAATTTTAGACCTTGAATTTAAATTCTAATGATTGATTTAACTAGGAAATGATGAAATATAACTAGAAAGGATCAAAGAAACGTTACCCAAAGATCTTCTCTTCAAAATCCACTCAAAATCGCCTTCTCCCGAGCTCTCAATTGATTTTTACACTTTTGAAATAAACCCTCGGATTTTCCCTTTAATAGAACAGTGGTTTCCGCTTTTGAGGCCCAGGGACCGCTTCCGCGGTCCCACTTTTGCGGAAGAATCAACCGCTTTTGCAGTTCAACTAATGGGACCAAAGTCCGCTTCTGCGGACCAGTAACCGCATTTGCGGTTCCGCTTATGCGGAAAGGAGATCGCTTATGTGGTTCTCCTGAGGTGGGGCCAATTCCGCTTATGCGGTGCGCTTCTGTGGTTCCCAAGCCGCAAAAGCAGAAATACCAGAAGAAATAATATCAGCTGCAACCAAACATAGAAATTTACCCCGTTAGCCATCTAAAATCATCCCGAGGTCCCCGGGACATCAACCAAAAGCATAAATACCACCGAAAACCTTATTCCAACTTGTACCAATCCTCAAAACATCTCAAACAATACCGGAAACCTGATTAAATCAAGGATTCAAGCCTAAGAACTTCAAATTCATCCAAAATGCGCTTTTGATCAAAAACCTAACCCAACCTCATTCGAACGACCAAAAATTTTGCACACAGATCCCAAATGACATGACGGAGCTACAGCAACTTCTGGAATTTAAATCTGACCCTCGGATCAAAAAACTCACTATCGGACCGGAAACTTCAAAAATTCAAACTTCGGCATTTCAAGCCTAAATGAGCTACGGACCTCCAAATTACATTTCAAACACGCTCCCAACCCTGAAATCACCTAACGAAGCTAACGGAACCATCGGATTTCCATTTTGAGGTCGTCTTCACACTGTTCTAACTACGGACCATTTTCCAACTCTTGAGCTCTCATTTAGGGACTAAGTGTCACAAAACACTCCGAATTCTAATACCGAACGTCGCGGCAATCCAAAATAGTAGAAATGAGCTGAGTGAAAGCAGTTAATGGGGGATCGGGGCATAAATTCCAAAAACGACCGGTCGGGTCGTTACAGTAGCATTTGAACCAATAAACCGCTACTCACTTTTAAACATTTTCGAAGACTATCTTTCTCAAGCCGTCAGTATTAGGAATACACTTTCAATCCTGAACCACCTCACTGCGCAATCTCTGACAGTCGTTTCTCCAATATTATTTCACACTATCCTACTCCAAAGGCAAATTGTAGATGATCATAACACCAGCAAACTTAGTTTATTCAAGAAGGACAATGGCACCTCATCATAGAAGAAAATTTCACCACATTCACAAATACCAAGTCTTGCTACTCTATCGACCTAAATTTGAACATTCTTAGTCCGATTGCCTTTCCTCCACTGGAAATAAAATACTGAATCTCTGAATCACGCACTGAGTTAACCTCCCTTTCGAGTCATTCACTGCCCCGACACGTAGCCAACATCCTACCATCATATCAATACTGCGGGACAACCGTTCATAAGCATCGTGGCAACTTGTGCCCAGCCTCAGTGCTCTCAGAAGTATCGCTACTGAGCTGAAACAACATAACATCCTTCCATAAGACGAAGATAATAGCTCAAACAACCCCGCAGGGAGAAACGCCGTGCACCACATTTGTAGTACCATTACAATTTACTTACTCGCTGATTCGTGACTAGCGCTTCGCGTTGCATAAGATTGAATGGAAGAGAAATGAAGGCATAAACCTCAAAGGAATCAAACTGCACGACGAGGAATCAAGAAGGGAAGTACACCTAACAGCCTTGTAGCCTCCCGAAGATAAGTACATATGTCTCTGTACCGATCCGCGAGACTCTACTAGACTTGATCATGACTCATGAGACCTAAGGAAACCTAGTGCTCTGATACCATGTTGTCACGACCCAAAATCCACTAAGGGTAGTGATGGCGTGGGACACCGCTGTCAGACAAGCCAACCAAAATACTTAATTAAATTCTCGTTTTAAAAATTTTGAAATAACTTATTTTATACGTTTAAACAACACATAGTAAATTTTACTGAATAAATAATGGAATATTCAACAACTTTTAAAAACTTTTGAATAAACCCATAAATATCCCAGAATCCGGTGTCACAAGTGCATGAGCAATTTCTAAGAAATAATGTAATATAACAACCATCCAGAATACAATATTGGACAGGAAATAAATACAGTAATCTAAAAGAGAGTTGCTGGTTGCAGGTCATCTCGGGAAAATGCAGCTCACTTAAGTCTTCGTATTAACCATGCTGCTATGCCCACTAGGCCACTAGAGATGTATGTTCCTGTGCAACAAAAATACACAGAAGCGTAGTATGAGTACGAAAACAACGTGTACCTAATGAGTATCCTATCTAATCTCGAAGAAGTAGAGATGAGAGATCGACTTCGACACTTACTAGTGGTCTAATAATGTTATATCAATAACATATTAAACCATGGATTTTTATAAAGATGATTGTGATTCCATAGGTTGAAGTAAGTAAACAAGTCTTTCTTTAATAAGAAATTTCCAAATTCCTTTTCATCATTAATGCATATATTCTTAAGCCGGGAAAAGTCAATAACAACTTCAATAAGTTCCAAGGCAAGCAATACAAGCATGTGCAAATCATATCGAGGACGTACAATCCAATCCAATAATATTTAAATTGTGTAATGCCAGAGGGTCAAATGGCGCGAACTATAGTTGCATCTATTAATCTACCGAGGCGTTCGGCCCGTTCCAGAATTTAAATACACACAGACAGTCAATCAAGAAGTCGTCAGGAAATAATTATCCAAAGAATACCAATTTTCTTTGAATAATTTAGAAAAATAAAGTTTAATTCTTTTTAGAATTTCATTTACCAATTCGATAGGATTTAGGCAATTCAACTGTCAATATGGTTACAGATATTCCAAGTATAGCATGTTTTTGGGTCCTAGACTATCCGGACATGCACATATTAGTAGCTACACACGGACTCTCATCACCTCGTGCGTACGTAGCCCCCACAAATAGGAGCACATAACCAATTATTTTACCTACGGGGACAATTCCCTCTTACAAGGTTAGAAATGAGACCCATCTCGCTCCGAAGATCTATAACCGGCATTCCACGCCCTTCTAAAGACTCAATTTGATGCACAACGCTTCAAAACTAGCCAATAATTATGAAAATCCATTAATATATGCTCAATTACTCATTACAATTCAATTTATAACAATTCCTAACCCCAATCGAAAAGTTAACCAAAACGCCCTCAGGCCCACGTGCCCGGTATCTAAATAATTTTGAAGAATAAGTTTGCTCATAGCCTCATGAACTCAAATATATAATTTACTCTCAATTTCATACCCAAAATCGTGGTCAAAATCCAAAATATCCATTTTCTAGGCTTTCCCTCAAATCCCAAGTTTCTACTAATTTTCATGCTCAAATCCAAAACAAAACTATGTATTTAATGTCTAATGAGTGGGAACAACTTACCTTGACATAGATGAAGAAAATCTCTCTTTTGAAAGCTCCAAAATCGCCCAAACCGAAGTGAAAAATGGGTGGAAATGAGCCTAAACTCAATTTTTAAATATAGCTCACTGCCTCCTGTCCTTTCACACTTGCGGTCTATTGAGCACTTTTGCGGTCCTGCAGGTGCGGACCAATTGCCGCTTCTGCGATCTTCCTCCAAGCCTTCAACTTCCGCATCTGCGCTTCTCATTCCGCAGGTGCAGTCCCGCAGCTGCAGCAAAATGACCGCATCTACGGTCCCAGCCTAGCCATCCATTTCTGCTTCTACAACACGAAGGTCGTTTCTATGGCTCCGCACCTACAGCCCTAGTTTCGCAGGTGCGGTTACTAATAACCAACAACTTCAGCCTTTTCCAACATTCTATTTTCAATCTGTTAACTGCCCAGAATTCACTCGAGGCCCTCGGGACCCCAGCCAATCATACCAATCAGTCCCAAAATACATTTTGAACTTGCTCGAGGCCTTAAATCATATCAAACAATGTTAAACACAAATCGCACTCCGATTCAAGCATAAAGAACTTTAAATTTTCAAACTTTGACTTTTGATGTTTAAACCTATTAAATCATGTCCGATTGACCTTAAATTTTGCATGCAAGTCATATTCGACATTATGGACCTACTCCAACTTTTAAAATCGGATTCCGACCCCGATATCAAAAGTGAACTTTCGGTCAAACTTGTCAAAAACCTTCAAATTTCTATCTTTTGCCAAATGACTCACGAACATCCGAATTCACTTCTGATCGCACTCCCAACACCAGAATCATCATACGTAGCTACTCCTAAACTCGGAATTCCTAACAGACATCAATAACACTGAAATGCACTTCAACCCAAACTAATGAGATTTCTTCCAAAATGCAAACTTCCACAATAGGCGCCAAAACGCTCCCGGATTATCCAAAACCTGATCCGGGCATACGCCCAAGTCCAAAATCATCATACGAACCTGCTGGAACCTTCGAATCCCGATTCTAATGTCGTTTACTCAAAAATCCAATCCTAGTTAATTCTTTCAACTTAAAGCTTTCGAAATGAGAATTCTCTTTCCAAATCCACTCCGAACTTCCTGAAGTTCAATTTTGACCATACGTACAAGTCATAATACCTTAAATGAAACTACTTATTGCCTCAGACTACAGAACGGCGGCCTAAAACTCAAAACGACCGGTCGGATCGTTACAATATGTACATTCCTCCTTAAAATGCTCTTAATCTATTATTAGTGCCTTCAACTAAGGAAGTTAGTTACTTATCACGTGGACTCCTGTGCTTTACGCTGCAAATCCTAACTCTTTTCTTTTCTTTCTTTCTTTATCCAATTAAGTACTACTATCAAACACTTGCACACGGACATAATTTTCTGTCATTAGTTACTCTCTCTCTCTCTCCATACACCTACTTAATTTTTTATTTTTTTACTCGCAGTAATGTATTTAACTACACCAAGTCCTCATTATAAATAAAGTTAACTAGGAAAGCAGCCTTTTAAGTAGTTATTGATTAGGATTAAAAAAATTGATATGAAAGAGTCAATAAAAGAGACTCTTGTATCGGAACTTGAGACGAGAGAAGTTGTAAATGAAGACAAAAGAACCTCTTCCTCCTTCCTAATGAAGACATAGGCATAGTATAATCTTAAATGCAAATTTTATACAAAATTTATACAATATATTTTTGTATCTGATTTATACATCATAAAAATAAATTTCATACAACTAATTATATATATTTTACTATTTATCTATAACTTTCACACATCATTTCTACCCAGTTAAATACAACTACAATAACATACAATTTAAATATAAAATTTATACAATATGTCTTTTGTATTTTTAGTATCTGATTTATATATAGTAAAAATAAATTTCATATAACTAATTATATATTATACAACTTATCTACAATTTTTATATATTATTTCTACTCAGTTATATACAACTACAATATCATACAACTTAAATATAAATTTTATATATTGTTGTTCAACTTTCATACAATAGTTAAATAAATAAAAGAAAAATATATCAACAACATAATATAATTTTCCTATAATTTTTCTACAATTTTACTATAATTTCGTAAATATAATGTATATCATTGTAACGACCCGACTGGTTATTTTGCTTGTTAGAACCCAGTTCCCCCAAATTAAGCTTACCGTGCTTGCTTTATCAGATTTACGACCTGTGGGATGGTTAGTTCAGGTTTTGGAAGAGTTTCGATTGAAATAGGCTCACTTGATTCCTTAAGATTTTCTTAAAAGACTAAGTTTGACTTTGGTCAACATTTTTAGCAAACAGACCCGGATTTATACTTTGATGGTCTTGGAGGGTCCGTAGGAAAATATGGAACCAGTGCGTATACCCGAAATCGAATTTCGAGGTCTCTAGCCCGAGTATGAATTTTTATTGGAAATTGTTAAAATAAAATTCTAAGGATTTAAAGAAACTAAATAATAATTGATCACATGGGTATCGGGCTTGTATGTTGGTTCCGGAGCCCGGTACAGGTCCGATATAATATTTAAGACTTGTCCGCAAAATTTGGTGTCAATCCAAGTAGTTTAAGTGTGTTTCGGTTCGTTAGAGGAATATTAAGAACTTGAAGTTCATAAGTTTGATTCAATTGGTTTTAGGGCGTGATTCTTAGATTTAGCATTGTTTCGAGCTCTCCGAAGAGCCGAGCAGGTCTGTTTTATTATTTCAGACTTGTCAGTATATTTGAGCCGGGTCGGGAGCCCCGAGCGTCAATCGGTCAAGGCTCGAGTGAAGTTGGAAATGTTGAGAAGAGCTGAAGCATCTGCTTCTGTCATAACCGCACTTGCGGTTGGTCAGCCACTAGTGCGAGACCTTAGAAGCAGTCCGCCTATCACAGATGCAGCCAAGGTAGGCCATGCCCAAAATCACAGAAGCGGCTCCGCAGAAGCGTCTTCAAGACTGCAGAAGCGGTCGCAACCCGCTTGGCCAATTCCGCAGATGAGGCCAATTTCTCGCAGAAGCGGGACTGCTGATACGGTCCCCTTACCGCGATACGAAAATCACTGAAGCAGTAAGCATCATTTAATATGGGTTCTAAGTCATTTTTGCTATATTTCACTCCTCTATTGGGCGATGTTAGAGCTTTTGAGAGAAGACCTTCACCTAGAATCTTGAGGTAAGTGTATCCTACCTATTTTCAGTTTAATACTCGTGTCCTAGGTGGATTAAAAGTCGAGGGTTTTGGTAAAACTTAGATTTTTCCACGAAATTGGTTATGAAATGAAGTTGAAATCATATATTATTGATCCTTAGGTTGCAAAGAACAACTTCCTTCGAAAAAATTTTGAAATCTAGGCACGTGGGCCCGAGGTCGAATTTTACGAAACTCGTGTTTAAGGTTGGGAAATTGTGTTAATAGTTGGAATGTGATCTTGTTAGCTCGTGTTATTACCACATTTAACTAGTTTCGGATAGTTCGGCTCCAAATTAAGAGTCCGGGCTTGTTCTTGATATTGGAAGTGTACTTTGAAGCAAGGTGAGTCTCCTCTCTAATCTTGTAAGAGGAAATTGTCCCCATATGAGTAATAATTGTATAATTTGCCACTAAATACGGGGGCTACGTACACACTAGGTGATGAGAGTCCATGTGTAGCTACTATCATTCTAAATGTCCGGGTAGTTTATGTCCCGTATCATGCTATATTTGCAAGATGTTATATGCCTTCCTGCTGATGTGATCATTTAGGGTATGTTTGTCATGCCCCAAAAATCCGAGGAGCGCGACCGGCGCTCAACCAAGTAAACCCGACCGAGCAAGCCTGTTAGGTCTCATCCTACCCAAACTAAGTCATGAATAAATAGGAGATGGACTCCATTAATCAAATTCTATAAACATAAAATTAACGATTTCCATTTCATTTTCATTAGCAACTTCATCCACCACCTCAAAGGTATTACAAGTTTTATACATCATTGCCAAACATCAATATTTCTATTTTAATTTCCAATACCCGACACTACCCACAACCTGTCTACGGAGCCTCTAAATATAACTGAAGAATAACGTGGAAATGCCGGCAACAAGGCTCCGGCTATACCTCTAAATACAAAGTACATGATAAACAATCGTACATGGCCCCAAAATGAAGTGGGGCTCACCAACTCAGCTGAAAGGAAGATGCGTCACTGGCTGCGACCAACACTGCCTGCTATGGAACCACCTACAATCATAATACGAATGTAGCGCCCCCGGCAAAAGGGACGTTAGTGCCATTGAATAGCACTAATATGTATAACTAAACACCATCTAATTTGAAAGAACTATCAAACAAGAATAAAAAAATCACAAGTAAAACTAAAACACTTTAAATGATCACAACATTATCAAATAAAAGGGATCACATAGCTTTCACATAAATCTCCATACATCTAGGTTGTGTTTCATAGCCCGTCCAATAAGTTCACATATCAAATTATACACTTATGCGTTTCATAGCCCGTCCATAGGTCCCACGTATTATATTATACACCTATGTGTTTCATAACCCATCCATAGGTCCCACATATTATATTATACACCTATGTGTTTCATAGCCCGTCCATAGGTTCCCACAAATTATATTATACACCTATGCATTTCATAGCCCGTCCATAGGGTTCACACACCGTATTATATTATGCACCTATGCGTTTCATAGCCCGTCCATAGGTCCCACCTATTATATTATACACCTATGCATTTCATAGCCCGTCCATAGGTTCCCACAAATTATATTATACACCTATGCGTTTCATAGCACGTCCATAGGTTCCATATTTTATATTATACCCCAATGCGTTTCATAGCCCGTCCATAGGGTCAACATATTATTTAATCGGCACATGGGGCCACAATCATTACAGCATACTTGGCTAGGCCATATTTCATAACTCAATTTCAACGACAAGCCATTTAATTCAAGATGTCAAATACACATTAGAGGAACCATGAATCCTCGGCATATACAATATGTCAGAAATCATACACCTCAAGTTTATTGACAATGGAACCTTAAACACAATGGATTCTTCCAAATCAATAGAAGGGATACCCCAACCCGTAATAAAAACACACATCGAAGGCATAAGCAAATAATTACACCAATTATTCTTGAATCCTTCTTTTTCAATCATGACATTATACAAATTCAAGTTCTCGGCACATTGGACACACTATATTTCCCAAATTCATTTGATTACTTTAGACATCTCTACACATACAGGATTTCACATAGTTTGGCATAAGATATGCAACTCAATTCTCAATTTAAGGTCTTAGCATTTCAATATATGATTCATATTCCTTGAACTCTTTTTAAGTTATCAACAATAGCACCTTGATCATATTAGAATTCATCTTTTGCATTTATAGGGTCACAACACCAATTCATGTAAAGTACCAATCACAACAAGAATCCAAAGTTCAATCTTATCATATTTACGCAGTCACTTACTTCACTTCCAAACATATTTGTACATTACCAACAACTAGCCACAATCAACCAAATACATTTTGTACACATACGAACAATTCGGAGGATCAACCATAATGAGTTTTCTCACACAATTTGACATCAAAACCTCAATTTAAACTTGACTTGAAGCCTAGGCATTTTAGCACATGGTTCCCATTTTTCACATATCCTCATTTACTAAGAATAACCTATTAAACACATTGAGGTACATCTTTCACATATGTTATTGCAACACCCCAAATCCTCTGAAATAATGAATACTACATAAATCAAATTCCGTACTTGCAACATACGCAGGGGCACCATGGGAGCTCAATTTCTAAGAAGAGGGAGTTTTAGCCATACATACCTCGTCTAAGCTTTCCTTAAGTTACTATAACGTTCCGAAAATTCTAGCAATTCCAATCTAGTTTGAGACATAACAAAATTTAACACAAATTAGAAAAGTATTCATGGTTTCAGGTCATTTGAAAATTTTATCAAATACTATTTGAGCATCTTGATTTCAAATCTATTTTACAAGGTTTTCTTCATTTCCCAACTCAATATTTACCTATTTATGCTAAGCAATCTTCCCATGAACCTAATTTGTACATGCATGTATACATAATAGTGTTACACCCAATAATCATACCTCAATACCCCATCTTATACTCCAAACTTGAAATTAAAACCTAGGGTATAGAATCTTGCCTCTTAGATGAAGAACTTCTGATTGGGTTCTTTGATTCTTGAAGATTGATGCAAGACTTGGATGATTTAAATGTTGGGTTGCTCCTCCTCTCTCTAAAATGCTCTCACCTCTCTCTAAAATCAGTGGAAAATGACCTCAAAATGAACCCCTAAGCCTATATATTGAAATGGGGTCGGGTTATAAAAATTAGAAAATTAACCCTCCGATGTCAACTATGCTACCGCAGAATAGACCGCAGAATGAACATGCGGGCCGCAGAATGCACCGCAAAATCGGTGCCCAAAAATGAGCTACACTAGTTCAATCTGAGGTTAAAATGCGGACCGCAGAACGACAATGCGGACCGCAGATCTGATATGACACCGGATCGCATTTTCCAGCCTCTGGTAATTTGATCATAACTTTGTATAGGAATGTCTAAATGACAAACGGTTTGAAGCGTTGGAAACTAGACTCAAAGAGATTTCATTTGATATACTATTCTACACATAAAACCTTATACATAATTATATATGCCCGTTCAAAGTGGGAGCTTGTGCGAACTTATTTGAAATCTTAGCCTATAATGGACTTTTCCAATTTTTCTTAGACTTAGGCCTTTCCTGGGACCCCAAATCACTTA
>MU730797.1:19072-34973 GCA_026770625.1 Nicotiana glauca
TATAGAATCTTACCTCTTAGATGAAGAACTTGTGATTGGGTTCTTTGATTCTTGAAGATTGATGCAAGACTTGGATGATTTAAATGTTGGTTTCCTCCTCCTCTCTCTAAAATGCTCTCACCTCTCTCTAAAATCAGTGGAAAATGACCCCAAAATGAACCCCTAAGCCTATATATTGAAATGGGGTCGGGTTACAAAAATTAGAAAATTAACCCTCCGATGTCAACTATGCTATCACAGAATGGACCGCAGAATGAACATGCGGGCCGCAGAATGCACCGCAAAATCGGTGCCCAAAAATGAGCTACACTGGTTCAATCTGCGGTCAAAATACGGACGGCAGAACTACAATGCGTACCGCGGAATGAAAATGCGGACCGCAGATCTGACATGACACTGGATCGTATTTTCCAGCCTTTGGTAATTTGATGATAACTTTGTGTAGGAATGTCCAAATGATGAACGGTTTTAAGTGTTGGAAACTAGACTCAAAGAGATTTCATTTGATATACTATTCACCACATAAAACCTTATACATAATTATATATGCCCGTTCAAAGTGGGGGCTTGTGCGAACTCATTTGAAATCTTAGCCTATAATGGACATTTCCAATTTTTCTTAGACTTAGGCTTTTCCTGGGACTCCAAATCACTTACCATAAGACTTATACACATATATACCAAATCCAATGAATGTAAAACATGTTAATAGAATATAAACATATTATAATAAGCCTGCGTGACACTATAAAATCCTAAATTACTTAGCGAAATTTTCCGGGGCCTTAAAATATTAGAGAATTGGAAATGAAAATAAATTAACATATGCATTGTTGAGTACTTGTATGAGTTGATTTGAATATAAATGCACCTTCTTGTATTTTCTGATGATAATTGATACTTGTGGATCAGACAGATCACCTCGGTAGAAATAGATGCATCTATGATTCGCGCCTTTCGATCCTTTAGCAGTGCATAATTTCTTTTCTGTTGGATCGGGCCATCGACCTCAGCATAATGTACGCATGATATTTATGTGAATTGTTATCGGTGACTTTTCTGATTAATGGTTGAATTTCAGATGATTAACTGTGATAATAAAATGACATGACTTATAAATCATTATTTTGACTGCTATGTAATTGTGACCTTTATGCCTGGCATAATCTTATATTATTTTATATTAATTGACCCTAGTATGCATCAAGTCGACCTCTTGTCTCTAATTCTTCAAGATTAGACGGGATACTTACTAGGTACATATTATTTATGTACTCATGCTAAGCTTCTGTACTTAATTGTACATGCCCTGAGGCAGGTTCATATGGCTATCAGACTGGTGCGAGTCCCTTATCATAGTTCGAGACTTCCACGGTGAGCAGTTTACCTTCCTGTGCCGATCAACAGCTTGAAGGAGTTTTTTCTTACTTTTGACTGTCTATTTTGTTTCAGACAGTAGGATAGAGCTATTATTTTGTATATTATACTAGTTGCCCCCACTTGTGACACCAGGTCTTGGCACATATATTAGTAGACTATTCTTTTGGATTTGTATACTTATTATGGTTTACCACTAGTTATTACTTGTTTAAACCTTAATTTAAGAAATTATTGCATTTATTTGGTAAAAGCAAAATGAGAACTTATTTATATTTCCACATTGGCTTGCCTGGCTATGGTGTTGGGCGCCATCATGACCTATTAGAGAAAATAGGTCGTGACAATCATATCTTTTTCTTCTAGTTTCAATATGAAATTCAGCCAAAACAAAGTCTAATCTTCACTAAAACCCCTCAAAATTGAGATATAAAGTCCAAACCATATTCCTAATTGTTTGCAATAACACCCAATCTAAACAAATAAAAATTCAAATTCAAAGCTTCAAAGTTTTTTAATGGCTGTCAATGGTGGGATTGCTGCTCTCTTTTCATTTACTTTACATTACTGAAATTAGGGATTGAGAGATAGAGAGAGACGTAGAGAGAATTCTCAATTCTTTACAACAACATCTAATTCAAACAAATAATATTTTTTGAAAACCCAAATTCGAATTCAAAGCTTTAAAGCTTTTGAATGCCTATAAATAGTGGAATTGTTGCTCTCTTGTGCAAGATACGTGGGGAGGAAGGTGGGACGTGGAGAGAGAAACGTGGAGGAGTGAGATAAAAAGAGAGAAATATGGGGGGGGGGAGTGATTGTAGGAATTGATTAATTATCATTAAATCCTAAAAATATGCATAATTGATAATTTTGTATATAAGAGGTAATTAAAATAAAACTTGAGTAGGGAGGATAATATAGTTTCATATAGTGTATAGGAATATAAAAAGAGATTTTTACATGCTTGGTCCCTTTTTAAAAATTATTATCATAAATGATAGTAGACTTTGTTTATTCTAAGAACAAAACTTTTTTTTTTCTTTTTTAGCACTTTTATTTTGGTAACTCCATTAACTAAGGGATCCCTCTACATTAATATACTTTTTACAACATTTCCTTTTCCCTCACTCTTCTATAACTTCTTTTTTCTCTTCTATAAATAACACTTACCCAAATATATCAAGGATTCTGAAAGAAGAATATCTCAAAAATAATTCTATCTACACAATGAGAATTTTAGTATTTCTTTCTTTTTTAAGATTTGAACTTTTTTTTGTACAATTTTATTTTAAACTTTTTTTTTTTGTACAATTTTATTTTAACTAAAAATATACATTTAACATATTTCAAGTATACTATATTGTGATAATTTATAATATAAATATTCCATCAATATGTCAAATATATATATATATATACTACATTATTATATTGATATTATTCAAAGTATATTGCTAGCATATGCCTTACATAAAATTTAATCTAAAATATTAATATGCCACTAATATGTATATAGAAGAAAAAAATATATCACATATACTATTTATATACGGATAATTTGTACAAACATGCATGTTATATTAGTGCAAAATATAAATGGCATATTTATAATATCTCTTTAAATATAAATAAGTGTATAAATAACAAATGCATATATACATAATTTTTCCAAAAAAATACATGATTTATAATATACCATAAACATACATTATATTTTTTTCACTAAATATATGTATTTTATTCCATTGAAATATACATATATATAATTTTGCTAGGATTAAGTTTAATAAAAAGGTCCATGTATAAAAAGGAGAAAAGTTATTATGGAATGGATCGATGATATATAATTAAATATAAAGATATATATAAATAACATATGCATATATATATATATATATATATATATATATATATATATATATATATATATATATATTATTATTTTATTTTTCCAAAAAAATATATGATTCATAATGTATATACACAACAAACATACATTATAATTGTTTTCATAAATATATGTATTTTATTTTATTAGAATATAAAGATGTATAATTTGCTACATTACATTATATAAAAAGGTCTATGTATGGAAAGGAAAAATCTGTTATGGAATGGATTGGTTTCTAAAAAAATATAAACCATGGTATGGAATGGAGAGAAAAAATAGAGAAATATATTAAATATTAGGACTGCCCTTTTAAACACCTTGATTCTTGCTGATTTGAATTGAATTAAATCTGCTATATGTATAAATATTTTACTGCCATATTTGTTAATCATTAATTAATGCTAATCTTTTGTATTATATTTTTAATAGTGTGCTATTAATGAAAGTAGCTCACATAAAAATTCCTTAAAATACGGCTAAACTCTAACAGACAACTTAAAAAGTTTCTCACCCCATATTAGCCCAATGAGAAGCCCAAATCGGCAACAGGGTCAGCCGTATTTGTTCGTGGGGACGGCTTAGCTTTTCCTTTATATATTTACTTTTTTTTCCAATTTCGGACTATGTTACAGAGTTATAGATGTTCCTCGACTTATTATGTGGCCTCTGGTTTGGATTTCTTCAAACCGTATGTTAACTATTTTGTTGCTTTATCAGTTATAGAGACTTATTATGATTGTACGACTTGATTTTGCTTATTACTTGAGATTCGATCAATTAACGGGTTGGAGTTCTTTAGGTGCTAGTTGCGGCGTTCCCAGATTCTCACCTTTATCACTTAAAATGGTTAACCAATGCACTTTAGTAATCGAAGTTTCGGGTGAACAACAAACCTAAGAATGAACTCCTCAACTGATGCATTGGGACTCTCTCTATACTAAACACTCCCAACAAATATATTCTCACAAAACATCTTAACGGCACGCTCCACCCCATGGAGCCCCCCTGGCGGTGGCCATCCAGTGCGTCAGGATGATCAACACGATCCTCCTAATAAGGCGAAATGCACCCAAGGAACTGTACAAGCAAAAAAGCTATACGCCACTACTATGGCGACAACACAAAACTCAGTTCCGACCCCAAGTCGACAAGTAACAAGAAGCAATAATTGCAAGACGAAACACTCACAATGGGATGCCGGCTGTAATTTTCAAAGCAAAAGACTACTATAGTGTGATGGCTGTGATGGCAGAAGAGTGCGAACGAACTTTGGTTGGAAGAAAACCAGGCCCTAAATTGATAAAATTAAGGCTCAATGCTCAGAGAAAATTGCTCTTAAAGGAACAGTCAAGAAAGGGGTCTATGAAAACTACAATGAACTCTTGGATTTTACAAATGATGAAGATTTCGATTTGATAAGTTTCAAGAAAATGGTGGAAATCGGAGGCTGTCACATGTGGATACAAAAATGGACTCTGGATTTTAAACCAAATGAAGATTTACCGATTGCTACAGTTTGGGCATTGTTGCCTGAACTTCCATTCCATATACACACTTGGCATTATGCCAAACAAGTCATTGGACCAACAGGAACACCTTTGGAATTGGATATTGCTATAAGAAACAAAACTAGACCAAGCATGGCCAAGGTTCGAGTAGAAGTTGATCTACTTAAACCAATACATACTTCCGTCTATGTGGGGGCTGAAGATGAGATAATACCACGAAGTAGATATTTTCAAGAGATTGAACGGGAAAATATCCCTAAATACTGTAAACAATGCAGAAAATTAGGACATTCCATTATTAATTACTGGGTAGTCAAAAAAATGAAACAAGAGAAAAGCAACGTAGAAAAAGAATGAAACAGGGGAATCAAGTAGAGGGAAACCAACTCAGGAGATAAACAACAAGGTGGATGCAAAAAGATGAAGTCGGTGAAAAGGAGAATTGGCAAGTCCCAAACATGAAAAAAAAAACAGGAAAAAGAAACAGGACAAAAGTATGGAAGGAAAGCAAAATGTGACCACAGAAGATAATGAACAGAAGGATGAGGTGATGAAGGATGGTGCACATGAAAACAGAAAGATACAGGCTCCAAATAACATTGATGATCAGGAGGAAAAAGAGGGCCTTGTCCTTGACAATGCTAAGAAAGAAGTCAGAAAGAAAAAGATGAAAACGAAACCAAAAATAAAAGCTCATTGATGTTAAAGCCCTCATTAAAAAAGAACAAGAAGAACATGTCCAAGGCAGTTACAAGAAATAAACCAAAAGCTCTAGAGACTGTAATTGAAGATAGTCTTAAGGAATCAGGGGACATTGGGAACAACAAAAAGGGGGATATTCAGAACAATCAGAAGACGACCTCTAAGGTTAGTTCTGATACCATAGCTAAGGTTGATGAGAACAATCCTAAGAAGCAGGGATAGCAACTATAACAAAAGAGAGGGAAACAAACATCTTGAAGAAGAAAAGGTGGCAACCAACACTATGGTTTCCAGTCAAGACTCGGGTAGTGTTAACATGAGAGATCAAAAGAAGGACATCAATCAAAAGGTCTCTAACACCTGATCAGAGTCGTTACCATCAGAAGTTAAAAATTATCTTGGGATTCAAGCAGTGGTAGATCCTGGCGGCTACAACCTTGATGACAAGAGACTACAAGGCAATAGCATGACTATCGAGGAAGGGAAAGAGAATGTTAGTGATTCTCTTTCGGTCAATAGTGCAGAACCTTTTAACAAACAATCTGACGACCCTTCTCAATCTCACTTAAAGGAGGTATCCAACAAATAGGGAATCTCTCATGTTAAAAGAGGCAGAAGCAGAAACAGGAAAACGGGAAAAAATAAAGAAGAAATGCATCCTTCCTCGAGGGGAAGGATTCAAAGTTGATTGCTCCCTTACATATTCCATGATTAGTACAATAATATGGAATATAAGGGGAGTGAGGTATAATAAGGCCTTACCTAGAAAGAAATTTGTGCAAAACAAGATGAAGTCAGCAGATTATATAGAACACCAACACTGAAATTAACAGGAAATATCCCTCTCTTACGATTCAAAATAATTGGTATAAAAACTGTGAGATGATTGAGCGACTTAAACCTATACCAATATGGAGAAGTATGCTATGGTAGATGCATCGTCAAGGAAATTAAAATTGAACACCGACAGGAACTTTAACTGGAAGAATGGGAAAATAGGGATTGGAAGAGTTCTGAGAAATGATGAAGGAGGTTTTGTCATGGCCTTCTAGATACTCATTGACTGTAGTAGAAACAACAGGGCAGAAGTAAAGGCCATTAAATTTGGATGTGAATGATGTATATGTTGCGGAAGCCAAAAGTATATAGTGTGAATGAGTCACAACTACTATACCAAAAAATATGACAGCCACCAAATAATAAATAAGACAATAAAATAACAATAAAAGAAACACTAGAATTTACGAGATTCTGCCAACTTTGCCTACTCCTCGGACACAACCAATATTTTATTCCACTCCAAAAATACAAGTGAAATAATACTAAAGAGAGAAGATACAAATGCCTTAAACAGATGAGAAGGCAAATGAGAGGTGTATTTAAACCCTAAACATTAGACCTCCTTTTATAGGGAAAAATCCCAACCAAAACAAACTCTCTACCGATGTGGGATAGAGAATTTTGACATTTCAACAAATCTCCACCTTGGCAAAATTCTACATCTTCAATTTTCTCTCAGTAACAAATNTTCTCTCTAGTATGAATTTTCTTCACTGTGACTCCACCTTCTTCGATGATTTCTCGTACGAAATGATACCGAACATCAACGTGCTTCGTCCTTGCATGATAAACTTGGTTCTTCGCTAATTGAATAGCACTTTGACTATCACAAAAAATTATGATACCTTTTTGTTCAATACCAAGCCCCTTTAGCAATCCTTGAAGCCAAATTGCCTCCTTCACAGCCTCTGTAATAGCCATGTACTCTGCCTCTGTTGTAGACAAAGCAACTGTTGACTGCAAAGTAGACTTCCAACTAACTGGTGCCTTTGCAAAAGTAAACACATAACCAGTAGTTGATCTTCGTTTGTCCAGATCACCCGCAAAATCTGAGTCACAATATCCAACTACAGACTGATTGTCTTCCTGCTCAAAAACTAACCCAACATCTACAGTATTATGAATATACCGTAGAATCCACTTCACAGCTTGCCAATGCTCCTTTCCTGGATTATGCATATATCTGCTAATAACTCCAACAGCTTGTGAAATGTCAGGTCTCGTACAGGCCATTGCATACATCAAGCTACCAACTGCATTTGCGTATGGTACCTTTGACATATACTCTCGTTCAGCTTCATCCTGTGACGACATAGTAGTACTTAGCTTAAAATGGGGAGCAAGTGGAGTACTAACTGGCTTAGTCTTGTCATCTATGCCAAAACGTTGTAGTACTCTCTTCAAATANTTAGAAGATTGTTTCAACCCGTACAACAATTTTTCAAGTTTGCACACCATATTTTCCTTTCCAGCAACTTTGAATCTTTCTGGCTGAGTCATATAGATTTCCTCCTCCAAGTTTCCATGTAAAAACGCAGTTTTTACATCCATCTGAACTAGTTCCAAATCGAATTGTGCTACCAAAGACAACATAATTCTAATGGAGGAATGTTTTATAACTGGAGAAAATACTTCATTGTAATCAATTCCCTCCTTTTGAGCATATCCTTTGGCCACCAATCTTGCTTTCTAGCGAATATCTTCTTGGTTAGAAAATCATTCTTTCTTTGCAAATACCCATTTGCACCCATTTGCTTTCTTTCCCTTCGGGAGATTAGCCAATCTCCATGTATGATTATGATGAAGGGACTGTATTTCATCATTTATGGCAATCTTCCACTTATATTCTTTTGAACTTTGGACTGCGTCTTTATAAGTGGCAGGAACATCATCAGCTACAATTGCGGTTGCACAAGCAACTGTCGCTCTGAGACGAACATGTTTCGTTATTTTCCTTTTTGGCCTGCTGGTTGCTATTGATTCAAGTTGTTGTTGAGGTTCTTGAGTTGAAATCTCCTCTACTGGCTCTCCTTCCAGAGGATAATCTTCATTTGTTTCCTCCTCTGCTTCTTGTGTAGGAAAAATAAATTTTTCCTCAAACTCCATCTACTTAGAAGCACCATCATCTTGTTTGGTATTTTTATTTGTTACCTTATTTACCATTGCAGATTCATCGAAGGTAACATCCCTGCTGAATATTACTTTCTTTGTCATAGGACACCATAAGCGATATCATTTAACTCCAGAAGTAATCCCCATAAAAATAGCCTTCTTTGCCCTTGGATCCAATTTTGACTCTGTCACATAATAATATGCAGTTGAGCCAAACACGTGCAAAGAGTCATAATCTACGGTAGGCTTTCCATACCATTTTTCAAATGGTGTCTTGCCATCAATAGCAACAGATGGTAGTCGATTAATGAGGTGGCATGCATATGTAATTGCCTCAGTCCAAAATTCTTTGCCCAAGCCAGCATTGGACAACATACACCGTACCTTCTCCAGCAAGGTCCGGTTCATGCGTTCTGCCACTCCATTCTGTTGTGGTGTATGTCTGACAGTGAAGTGTCGGACGATGCCATCATTTTCACAAATGTTATTGAAATGATCATTTTTGTATTCACCTCCATTGTCTGTGCGAATACACTTGATCCTCCTGCCTGTTTGATTCTCTACCATCGTCTTCCATTTGAGAAAAATTCTCAGCACTTCATCTTTGCTCTTCATTGTATACACCCACACTCTTCGAGAAAAATCATCAACAAAGGTTACAAAATAGTATTTCCCACCCAATGAAGGTGTTTTGGAAGGACCCCAAACATCAGAGTGTACATAATCCAAAATGCCTTTAGTATTATGGATTGCTGTACCAAATCTAACCCTTGTATGTTTCCCTTTTTACACAATGCTCACAAAACTCCAAGTTGCAAGCCTTTACTCCATTTAACAATCCTTAATCTGATAGAGTTTTCAAGGATTTTCCTCCAGCATGTCCCAAGCGCATATGCCACAGCCTGGTTGCTTCTGCCTCTTTGTCGTCACTGGACGTCACTGCCGTTGTCCCAATAACTATACTACCACAATAGCGGTACATGTTGTTGTTCTTCCGATTAGCCTTCATTACCACCAATGCACCGGAGCATATTCTCATCACTCCATTTTCTGCAATGATTTTGAACCCTTTTGATTCTAGGGCTCCCACAGAGATGAGATTCTTCTTCAAATCCGGTATATATCGAACATCTGTTAATGTTCTGATCATTCCATCATGGTTCCTCAATCGTATTGAACCAATGCCATATGCGGTAAGAGGGCTGTTGTCCGCTGTGTGGACGACTCCATATTCTCCTTCTTGAAATTCCACGAACCAGTCCCTATTGGGACACATATGATAGCTACAAGCTGAGTCCATCAACCATATGTCTGATGATGTTGATGGCTCTGTTGTAACTAATGAGAAGTCTGAATCATCACAATCAGCTATATTTGAATCCATAATGGCCTTTCTATTATTATGTTGGCCTTATTCTTCAACTTCGGATAGTCTTTCTTCCAGTGCCCCTTTTCTCGACAAAAGGCACATTCATCTTTACTGGGTTTAGATCTTGACTTAGATCTTCCTTTCTTTGTCCTCGTTTGATTTTGAGGACGACCCCTAACAAACAGTGCTTCTCCTTCTCCGCCCTTCTGGTTTTCTCGCTTTCTTTGTTCATAGCTGTACAAAGCTGAACAAACTTCTCTGAGAGAAACTTCGTCATTTCCATGGAGTAGAGTAGTTTCAAGGTGCTCGTACTCATCAGGAAGTGACGCCAACAACATCAAGGCCAAGTCACCATCATCATAAGTTGTATCCATATTTTGCAAATCTGTGACCAACTTATTGAAACTGGTGATATGTTCATTCATCGTGGTACCAGGAACATAGGTGAAGTGAAACAGTCTCTTCTTCATGTACAATTTATTTTGACTGTTTTTCTTCAAAAATTTATCCTCCAGTGCTTTCCATAATTTACTAGCAGAAGTTTCCTTTGTGTATGGATATTTCTGCTCTCTAGCAAGGTAGGATCGAATGGTACCGCAAGCAACACGATTGATAATTTTCCAATCTTCTTCTCCAATAACATCTGGTTTCTTTTCTTCAATGGAAAGATCCAGCCTTTATTGAAAAAAGACATCTAGAACCTCGCCTTGCCACATCCCAAAATATCCGGACCCGTCAAAAATTTCTACCGCAAATTTCGCATTTGACACAATTCTTGTCATAAGCGAAGATGCCAATGATGACGTATTGCTGACACTTGATGTAGATTCTTCTTGTTTATTGTCACCCATTTTGACACAAATATTATTTAATAGCTGACGACACAAATCAAGATTATTTCCTTTCTGGTGTGGAAGACCAGACCAAGCTGCAACCATAGAGCATACTCAGACAGAACCTTGACTCAGTTATCAAGATAAATCTTTTCTGATGTGGAAGATCAGACTAGGCTGCAATCACAGAGCATACTTAGACAGTACCTTGGCTCTGATACCAATTGTTGCGGAAGCCAAATGTATATAGTGTGAATAAGTCATAACTACTATACCAAAAAATATGACAGCCACCAACTAATAAATAAGACAATAAAGCAATAATAAAAGGAACACCAAAATTTACGAGGTTCGGCCAACTTTGCCAACTCCTCGGACACAACCAATATTTTATTCCACTCCGAGAATACAAGTGAAATAATACTAAAGAGAGAAGATACAAATGTCTTAAATAGATGAGAAGGCAAATGAGATGTGTATTTAAATCCTAAACATTAGACCTCCTTTTATAGGAAAAATTCCAACCAAAACAAACTCTCTACCGATGTGGGATAAAGAATTTTGACATTTTAACAGTATAAAAAAAGGAATCACCAACTTCATGATCAAAATCGACTCTATGGTTATTCATGACATGCCGCGAAACAAAAATTTGGACAACAACATTCTAAGAAAGGAGATTTGAGACCTCATTGATATGCTAGAAAAGGCTAATGCATCTGTCAACCATTGCTTTCATGAAGCAAATCAAGTGGCAGATTTGTTTGCCAAAAAGACTACTACATCCACTGAAGGCACCATTCACACTGATTTCCAGCAAGTTTCAAGAGCTGCCAAGGGTCCTTTCTTCATGGATATGTGGCAAGTTCCATCATTTAGAATTAGATATGAAAAATCAGACTTTTTTGTAAGTTAACTCTGTGTATATTAAGAGGAAAAGGTCTAACAACTTTATTTTTGCCCATAGACTCTTCCTATTATACCGTAGAAAAGGCTCCCAATAGGTAAGGTTTTATGCCCCCTTGGTTGTACTTGTTGTTTATATAATAAAGAGGATAGGGTTTAGCCAAACCCCCAACACCACAGGAGGTGAAAGTCTGGGTGATTAGTTTTTATTAAAAAAAAATACATTTTAGTAAAAATATCTAGGGTAAGCACGTCTTGGTCATTGTAACATTGTACATATTGTGCATCAATGTATAATAACAACTGCAACAAACCCAAGGTCATCACACAAATGGGATCTGGGTCGGGTAAGTATTGTGTAGGCAGACCTTACCCTACCTTGAAGGTTGAAAGATTATTTCTGATAGACCATTAGCTCCCGAAATATGAAAAGAAAAGTAATAGCATCAAGCAGTAATTGTGCATCAATTTGTATGAAGTACAATTGGCCATACATCCGATAAATTCACAGTCTAGTTTCAAAGAGATAATATTGTAAAATATTTAAGGCATATTATAGGGAATATTAATTGAGTGGTTTGTAAATTACATCGTTGATATGGTTCTTCAATTCCTCGGGGAAGAGAAATTCATCGCCATGTGTATATAGAGAATAAGCCACTTTGATTGTCTTCCAAAAAAGATCCTTGCACACTTGTGGCAATTGGCTTTCTTTATTTTGTAGAACCATCCCCAGCAACTCTCTTCTCTTATTTTCAACCAGTTCCTTTATCTGCCTTATAGCGTCTTCTTCAGAGATAGTTCCCTGACTTAGTGTTATTAATATTGATACCATATTTGCTGAACTTTCTACTTGTTCTCTCTGCAGGAGAACACGAAATAAAGAGGATCAATGTTAATTATATACTTGTATGTATACCAGAAAAGGAAAAAAAAGAAGCATACAGTAGACCCAATGTGATCTGATCCTTCCGTTAACTTAGTAAGCGTTTGCACATAAAAATTACTACACTTTTAGAAAAAAGTAATATTTGGAGTTAATTTAAAAATAATATTTAAAATTTTAAATTATGTTTGGACATGCACTTTACTCGAACATTTGCAGTTTTGTTAGTGCGAAAATTTTTTTTAAAAAAGTATCCAAAACCATACTTTTTGGTTTTGAAAACCTTATTTTCGAAATTGTTTCAAAAACTTACAAAATTTAATGGGCAAACACATTTTTGAAAATGAATCACGAACACATTATATTACATTATCAATTATCAATCTAGCCGGATAATGCTTTGCTTTTGTGTCACTTCTAACTTTCACATGTAAACTTTAGTAATTTTTGGAATAAAATTTGATATGAAGAAGTTAGTGTTCAATAAAAAGAATTCTTATGTAAAATCTTAACTAAGTTAAATATTTTGGAAAAAATCGTCAAAAATAATAGCCAACATTTGAAAAAACACTTCTAAGAAGATAACATAAGTTTGCTTTGAGACAAAGTGAGAATTTGATGTTAATTTTGTCCAGGTGAATTTTTTTTAATCAGTGCGTAACCCGCCTTATTACTTAAAGGAATAGCCAGAGATGGGGGCGATGATAGGAACAAACCTATTGTTGTATATGAAAGTAGACAAAAGAAAGAAAAATCAAAAAGAGATGAAATATGATGTAAGCACTTACATCGACATTCCTGTGATGTAAGCGCTTACATCAGCATTCCTATGATTTAAGCGCTTACATCAGCATTTTTATGATGTAAGCGCTTATCTCGGCAGGGCATTCAAACGCCTATAAATAGGGGTCTCCATCTTCATTTGTAGAATATCCCAAAAACTTCTTCTTTCTCTCTTTAGTTAATAAAGAGCTATTCTTTGTGTGGCCGTGGAGCAGGCAAAAATTGCCGAACCACGTAAATCTTGTCTTGTCTTGTCTTATGCAATTTATTGCTTCTCTCTTAAATATTCTTTCCCTTCTATTAGCTTGACTCGCTTCCCAACAACTGGTATCAGAGCACAGACAAGTGTATTTTTGGTAGAAAAGTACAGTATTGGTGCAGGTAGTATTCACAAGAATAGTGCGATACTATTGATCATCGTTATTATTCACATAAATTACCTTTTTGTGAAAAATGGCATCGAAAGAAGGGAAGGTTAAGATTGACAAGTTCAATGGCAAAGATTTTGGATTCTGGAAAATGCAAATAGAGGATTATTTGTACCAGAAAAAATTACACTTACCTCTGACCGAGGTGAAACCAGAGACTATGGCCAAAGCGGATTGGGATCTATTAGATCGCCAAGCTCTTGGTGTGATTCGTTTGACGCTAACACGAAATGTGGCGTTTAACATCATTAACGAGAAGACCACTGCAGGCCTGATGAAGGCATTATCAAATATGTACGAGAAGCCATCTGCTTCAAATAAAGTCTATTTGATGCGTCGATTGTTCAACTTAAAAATGACAGAAGGTGGATCAGTCACGGAACATATCAATGAGTTTAATACAATATTAACTCAGTTGAGTTCTGTTGATATAACAATTGATGACGAAATCAGGGCATTGATTCTATTATCATCTCTACCGGAGAGTTGGTCTGCAACAGTAACTGCAGTTAGCAGTTCATCAGGAAGTACCAAACTCAAACTGAGTGATATTAGAGACTTGGTTCTAAGCGAAGATATTCGCCGAAGAGAATCAAGTGATTCCCCAGGATCTGCTTTTAGTACCGAAAGCAGGGGGAGAATCAACCAAAGAGGACAGAGTCATGGTCGTGGCAGATCAAAGTCAAGGAGAAGAGGACAATCCAAAAATCGCAAGGACATTACTTGTTGGAATTGCGATAAAAAGGGTCACTACAGTAGCCAGTGTAGAGAACCAAGGAAGAAGAAGGAAGAAAATTCAGCAAATGTATTTGCTGAACAAGTCGGTGATGCACTAATTTGTTGTGCAGACAGTCCAGCCGAATCTTGGATTCTGGACTCAGGTGCATCTTTTCACTCTACATCATGCAAAGAATTATTGCATAATTATATTGCTGGAAAATTTGGGAAAGTTTATCTAGCAAACGGCGAACCTCTCGACATTGCCGGAAAAGGTGAAGTTCATATAAAGACTTCACAAGGCACGCTATGGAAATTGCAAAATGTACGACATGTTCCTGGTCTTAAGAAAAATCTGATATCTATGGGTCAGATTGACGGTGAAGGATATACAACAACATTCGGCAACGGATCGTGGAAGATAACCAAAGGGAATTTGGTTGTGGCACGAGGATTCAAAAGGGGAACACTGTATGCAACTGCAATAGAAAGAGATACTATAGCAACAGTTGATCATGGTCGTGATACAACATTGTGGCACCGGAGGCTCGGGCATATGAGTGAGAAGGGAATGAAGCTTTTGGCATCCAAAGAAAAGTTGTCAAACCTAAAACATGTTGAATTAGGTTTGTGCGAAGATTGCATTTACGGGAAACAAAAGAGAGTTAGTTTCTCAAAGGTGGGAAGGACGCCAAAGAAAGAGAAGCTGGAACTAGTGCATACAGATGTGTGGGGACCAGCTCCTGTAACTTCTCTAGGAGGCTCACGCTATTATGTCACCTTCATTGATGATTCCACAAGAAAGGTATGGGTTTATTTTCTGAAAAATAAATCTGATGTGTTTGTTACCTTTAAAAGATGGAAAGCTGAAGTTGAAAATCAGACAAGTCTAAAGTTAAAATGTCTGAAGTCTGACAATGGAGGAGAGTACGATAGCCAAGAGTTCAAAGCATTTTGCTCGGAGAATGGGATCAGAATGCTCAAGACAGTTCCTGGAACACCGGAACAAAATGGCGTTGCTGAGAGGATGAACCGAACCCTGAATGAACGAGCGAGAAGTATGAGAATACATTCCGGATTGCCGAAGTATTTTTGGACCGAGGCTGTTAACACGGCAGCTTACCTCATAAACAGGGGACCCTCTGTACCGCTAAATTTTGAAATTCCTGAGGAGGCATGGACAGGAAGGGAGGTAACTCTCTCACATCTGAAAATTTTTGGTTGTGTTGCTTATATGCATGTAAACTCTAATGATAGAGATAAGCTTGATCCTAAAGCCAATAAATGTTTCTTTATTGTCTATGGTGATGATAATTTTGGTTATCGGTTTTGGGGTGATCAGAATAGAAAGATGCTAAGACACAGGAATGTCACATTTAATGAAAATGTGATGTACAAGGACAAACTTGAAGTAGAACCAACCAACACCAGCAAACAGACAATGTATGAAACAATTGAGTTAGAAGAAATATCAGAAAATGAAGTGGCTAGAGGGATTACAACTGATTCTAAAATTGAAGATGAAGAACCAGAAGCCGAATTTGAA
>MU730804.1:0-16944 GCA_026770625.1 Nicotiana glauca
CATGAGATTGTATGAGTAGGGTACGAGCAGTTTCAATAAGATGTCTATTCTTTCTTTTAGCTACCCCATTTTGTTGGGATGTGTACGGATAAGATATTTGATGAATAATCCCATGGGAGTTCATAAACTGCTGAAATGGGGAAGATAAATACTCTAGGAAATTATCACTACGAAATGTGCGGATAGAAACCCCAAATTGATTTTGACTTTCAGAGTGGAAGGTTTGGAAATAGAAAATAACTCAGATCGATTTTTCATCATAAATATCCAAGTGCACCTGGAATAATCATCAATGAAACTGACAAAGTAGCGGAATCCTAAGGTAGAACTAACCCGACTAGGACCCCAAATATCTGAATGGACTAAAGTAAAAGGTGACTCTACTCGATTATCAAGACGCCGTGAGAAATGGGAGCGAGTATTCTTACCGAGTTGACACGACTCACACTCTAGAGTAGACAAGTAAGATAAGACAGGTACCATTTTTTAATGTTTTGCCAAACTGGGATGTCCTAACCATTTATATAATAAATCTGGTGAATCTGTAACGGGACAAGTTATTGGAGGAAGACAAGATGCGAGTCCATATGATTTTTGCAAGGATAAGATAATAATGTCCATCTTATTCACGTCTGGTACCAATGATCCGCCATGTACTATGTTCCTGTATAAAAACAAGGTCATCAAGGAATAGAACATCAGATTTAAGTGATTTGGCTAAGGGACTAACGACTATAAGATTAAAAGGACTACCAAGAACATAAAGAACTGAGTCTAAAGGTAAGGAAGGAAGTGGACTTTCTTGACCTATTGCAGTTGCCATGGCTTGAGACCCATTGGTCATTATGACTGTTGGAAGAGATTGAGGATATGAGATACTCGTAAAAAGCGATTTGTTACCAGAAATATTATCAGATGCACCTGAATAAATGACCCAAGACTCAGAAGGTGAAGATTGGGAGACACCAAGCATGCTACTATTTGTTGGAACAATGGAGTCTAATTTTGAAGATGTCTGTTTACGTGCTTTGTATTGAAGGAACACAATATAATCCGGTAAAGAAACCATCTGGATTGGATTTAATGTATTCGATCTAACGAATTGTGAGTATAAGGCTTCTAAGAATGACATTATAATGTTTACGCTGGAAAAGGTCAGAAATTTTCTGTGGATCACTATTCACGATGGAAAAATCACTGTAGCCGCCGAAAAAATCACTGTAGCCGTCGGAAAAAACTCAAAGTGGTCGGAATCAAACGAAAAGGGTATGGATAGACTCGGAATTACTAGGCGATCCGACTATCCTACTGGAAGTTTTTCAAAAAATGGTCGGAACAGTGCTCACGCGCCGGCGCATGGGGTGGATCTCGCTGAGAGGTTTCTGGCGCGTGAAGAGGAGTTTTCTGGTGGGGTTTTCTGGGGTTTGGTCACCGGAGCCTTGGGAACCCTGTGTTGGTGTTGGTTTTTTCACAACACCAATGGAAAGTGATTTTGTTACGGACAGCCTCTTAAGTCATCGAAAAATTGCACGGCGACGAGGTCTTTCTTCCCGGAAGTTGTTGGAATTACGCACAACTATAATTTTCTCACTAAAGCTCTGATACCATATAAGAATGCACGGGAGAAAATATATTATTGATTAATTAATTGAAAATAATACAATGAGCCATATATATATAATACATGTCCTACTCCTAATACGTATGAGATTAGGGTTATTTACTACTATTCATACAATGAAACTAACAGATTTCTCGTGAAATTTTAGTCAAGTTAGGCTTTTGAATCACTCCGTTTGACCTTCTAATGAAAGAGATATGTTGGTTTCAATATTTAAAAATAGTGCAGATTTTTAAATATGAATTCACTGGCAATTTTATTATTAATCTGAAAAATCTAGCAATTTAATTCTTAGTAAAATGACCATAAATTCCTCATAAGATGTCGAAACTTGATGATTTCAGTTTCTATGGTTCCAAAATTATGATGCGGGTATAATTGTTCAGTCGAAACATGAATCAAAGGTACTTTACTCAATATGGTAACCTTTATGCTCAAATCAACGTCGAAATCGAAAACAATCACTATACAACCCAGACTTATCCAAAACTCATCGAAATTTAACCAAACTTTGAGGACATGTCCAAAATTATCATAAAAACATATTGGAATAATTAAAACCCAATTTTGAGTCTGTTTACCCAAAAGTCAAACCTTGATCAACTCCTCCAACTTAAAGCTTCTAAAATGAGAATCATTCTTCCAAATCAATTCTGAACTGCTCGAAAATCGAAATCAACCTGCACACAAGTCATAATATATAATATGAAGCTACTCAAACTCTCAAACTATTGAATGAAATACTAAAGTTCAAAATGACCGGTGGGATCGTTACAGATAGCACAAGTCAGGAACATGTTTTTAAAGAAGAGAGAACTCTATCGCTCAACATCGGTTCCATATGGGAGGTAAAATATACAAAATGGTTACTGAATGTAGTTGTAGTTACAAAGAACAATAAAAAGTTTAGAATGTGCGTAGATTTTAAGAATATAATTAATGCGTTCCCTAAGGTCTATTTTCATTGCCAAACATTGATCAAATGATTGATGCTACTGCCTGACATAAGTTAATGAGTTTCCTTGATACATACTCTAGGTACAATCAAATCAAGATGAACCCAGAGGATTTGGAAAAAACTTCTTTCATAACAAACTTTGGCACATATTATTATAATGTGATGCCATTTGGGCTTAAGAACGTCGGAGCCACTCATCCGAGGCTCAGTAACAAACAATGGAGGTATACATTGATGACATGTTATTCAAGTCTCTGAATGTAGGAGATCATTTATAACACCTCCAAGAAACCTTCTATATCTTGAAGAAGCATAATAAGAAACTTAACATAGAAATATGTGTGTTCGGGGTTGGTTCTGAAAACTTTTTGGGGTTCCTGGTCTCTCAAAGTTATAGAGGACATTCCAGACCAATAGACAAATGTAAAGCAGGCACAGAGGTAAACTGGAAGATTGGCGGCTCTAAGTAGATTTATGTCGAGATCCTCTAAAAAGTGTCATCACTTGTTTTCACTTCTGAAAAAGAAGTACCATTTCGAGTGGACACCGGAGTACCAACACGTCTTGAAAGACCTAAAAAGGTACCTATCAAGCCCCATGTTACTATCACAATCAGGGGAAGGCGAGTAATTTCTAATATATCTAACGGTATCGGAAGTAGCAGTGAGTGGAGTTTTAGTCCGAGAGGAAAAAGGTATGCAATTTCCTGTTCATTATGTTAGTAAAATTTTATCGGGAGTGGAGACTCGTTATTCCTACCTCAAAAAGTTGGTCTTAACTCTCGTAGTCATCTCTCGAAAGCTCGAGCCTTATTTTAGTGTCACCGGATAGTCGTTGTGAAAACCTTTCCCTTAAGCAATGTCCTTCATATGCTTAAGTTGTCAGGCCGTTTGGCTATATGAAAAGTCGAAATTAGTGAGTTTGAGATTAAGTACAAGCCCAGAAATTTGATCAAGCCATAAGTTTTGGCTGATGTGGCTGATTTCAATCTTGGATTAATGCCTTTGGCTGCTAAGAAAGCAGTGCTGGTGTCCGAAATTACAGCAGGAGTTTAGACCTTGTTTACAGATGGAGCTTTCAATGTAAAAAGGTTCGGTCTCGAGGTAGTTCTAGTATGGGTGTTAAACGGGCCTGGTCAGCCTGGTTCCGGACCGGCCCAGACCGGATAAAACCGGAACCGGCCCGGGCCGGTTAAAGGGGACTGGGTTAGGCTAGGTTAGGGGGGTCGAGCGGGTTGCTCTATTTAAGTTTGAAATACCGGTTACCTGGACCGGTCCAACCCATTAAGTGAGCAATGATTATGAACTAGTTAACTGGCCCGGATTAGTATAACGATAAAAAAAAATTAATTTTTTTATATGGGCCAGATCTGACGGCTTGACGTATATAGGATATTGAAGCAAACAACAAAAATATTTATGTTCAAGTAGATAATTGGATGCCCTTTTACGCCATTTCTCCTCAAAATTTGGTGGGAACATGATAGTTAATAGATTTAGGGAACAAAAGATTTATATATGCTATTCTTTTTTCTTGTATTTGGTTACCACAAAAAAATTTCAAGAACAAAAATGCTTTTCTCACTTATGAACGGAAATAATTTTCCTTACGGCTCTCCTGAATTTTTTAAATTTATATGTATTAATCATTAAGATTATCACTCAGATATATTTACTAATCTGTAGTACTAAACAAATTCATTAAATACTCTCCTGTTTCGTTAATATTATTATCTATTTTTAGTATATATAATTATATATTTTTATCTTACCTGCCATTCACCAATCAAATAATTTTTTTATAAAAATAATTTTTATCATACCAAACAAACACGAATAAAGAGCAGCCAGTGCAGCAGTAGTGCAAATGTAAGTGCCAATACTTTGTATTAATATAATTTACAATAGTGATACAAAATACAAAAAAGAAATTAAAAAAACACTAAACCCGGACCGGCCTAGCCCCCTCAACCCGTAACCTATATGATTAAATTTTTACAAGGATGAACTCGAACCCGTTAAACCCGGTAAGTTCCAACCCATAACCGGCCCGGACCATAACCCGTACGGGTCCAAAAAATCCCAATCCAGCTCAGTCCGGCCCGGCCCGGCCCGGCCCGGCCCACCCGTTTAACACCCTTAAGTTCTAGTCACGTCCTTGGGAAAAACCCAGAGATAGGCCATTAAGATTGTTCCATTAACTAACAATGAAGCCGAGTATGAGGCTTTGGTTGCAGGACTTGAATTGGCTCGAGGACTTGGCATCGAGGTCATCGAAATAAAATGTGTCACAGCTGGTAGTAAACCAAGTATACGTGATTTTCACACAAAGGAAGAAGGCATGCAACAATATGTGAACAAGGTTCAAGCATTGCTTGCACAGTTCATAGAATGGTCGATCATACATATCCCAAGGGAAGAAAATATGAAAGCAGATGCATTGGACAATTTGGGGTCATCCACGGAGATGAAAGTATCTGACTCCGGTACTATCATTCAAAATCTACATTCGGTATTGGATGTGGATGGTTACTGCATAGTCAATTCGACCAACCTAGTTTGGGACTAGGGAATGAGTTCATCGAATATCCTCAGCATGGCAAATTACCCTTAAAGCCGAAGGCATCCTGGGCACTACGAACTAAAGCGGTGGGTTACTACCTCATTGATGGGCAGTTATATAGACGTTCGTACCAAGATCAAGTAGCCTGAGGTCTGGGAGCCTGATAGGTGGACTACGTGATGAGAGAAAACCACGAACGAATTTATGGGAACCATTCTAGTGCATATTCTTTAGGTCTAAAGCTAGTTAGGGAAGGTTACTATTGGCCCTGGATGGAGCAGGACGCAAAGGCATTCGTTCAGAAGTGCAACACATGTCAACGCCACACACAATTGGTGCACCAACCAGTAGAACTCTTGCATTCGGTGTTGTCCCCATGATCATTCATGAAATAGGGAATGGACATAGTCGTTCCTCTACCACCGGGCCCCGAAAAGGTAATATTTCTTTTACTTTTAACTGACTACTTCATGAAATGGGTTGAAGCAGGTGATCCACGTCCAATTCACACTCAATAGTGAGTGGAAATAATTGTTGGAAGAATAGTACCCAACAAGAGTCGGGTTCGATTTCCACAAGGCGCTACTATGGGTATTAGGGGTATACACTTGACAAAAGCAAATGGAACAACAAAATTACACTTCCAAGCAAAAGATTTTGATTTCTAATTCTAATTTTACTCTAACAATTATAAGATAAGAGAATAAACTAGAAAGGGAATGACTGTTTTTGGTGTTTTTCCAACTGGTTAGAAATCCTAGGGATGTGACCTTAACATAGGTGTTCGCCTAATGGGTTAGATACGTTAACACTTATTTTGTTGATTGAGGTGTATTATAGCTCTCAACTCTATGTTACCCACTCAATAACTCTCGATCATAGAGTGATTTTGCCCGATTTGGAGTTCTCAAGCCCAAATGGGTATCAAACTAAATAGTTGATACTAGCTCAAGTCGGGTTCTCACTATCTCTAGCTTGAACCATTTAATTAGGCTATTTAAACCACCCCTAATTATCCCAATTCCTTGTTAGCCAAGTTATCCTAGACTAGGTCCCTCTTTCTCAAGTAAAGACCAGGCCAAAAAGGCATGAATCAATGTTTGCAACCATTAATTCTAAAATTAAAGAATATACTAGGCTAAATAATCAATACCCAATCATAAATAAGTATTAAATTAAATACCCATAAGGTTTACACATTAGGGTTGGGTCACAATCCTTGTAAGAATATAGCTGCTCATAGTTAGAAATGAAGAAAAAAAAAGAAATGCTAATTAAACTCATAATCTAAGATTAAATAATAAATATGATGTTTAAATCCTAAAATAGTCACAATCTTCCTAAAATAGCAAAATACAACGGCTACAACATCTCAAAGTTCGAAACTTAACCTAAAATGTGATTTTCGTCTATTTATAGTAGCCCAAAAATCGCTGACAAAAATTTCCCTCGAGAGGTTCTGCGATCACACAAATCCATGTGCGGTCCGTAGATTGCTTCAATTGGCAGGGTCTTGGATTCTGCAGCCGCACAATTCTGGTTTGTGGCTGCAAAACATCTTCTGCGGCCACACAATTCTTGTGTGGTCCGCATATCGGGCAAGGCTTTAGGTCTTGGTTATTTGCACACTCTTTGATCTTTGAATCATTTGTCACTGTAGACCTTATTTTGCAGCAGCACAATTCATATGTGGTCCGCACATCAACTAAAACTCCAAACTCTTCCTCATCTACTTTCTATTTGCCAAGCTCACTTAAAAAGTTAGCACTCAATGTTAAGATTGATGAAAGGTTCACTCATCCCTCACAAGAGAATGTCACAAGAGTGGCTTCAAGTACCATAGGCTTTCCCCTCATGTAAATCACCACTAATGTAAGCTCACACGGTTCGAAATCAAGTAGAACTTCTTTTGATTTGTAGTGAAGACTTTTGAATTAGGGTAGGATACCATATGTGAAGTGGTTACACCTTTCCTTAAGTACTCCACATTTTCATTTCTCGGCTCCAAATAACCAATTCTTAGAAGCATTTTCTTTTTAATGGGGACTAGAGAGACTTAACATCATTTTTTCTTATTCATTTCATTCTTTTTCTCCCTTTTTGATTGATCATATTAGGGATCATTGCTTGTTTCTGAATCCATCATTTCACAACCCCGGTTTGCCCTCTGTGAACCATTGTGAAGGCACCTGTCTCGACGACTTGGTAAGCCTAACAATGCGGAAAATGCACAAATTGTGGAAGGAAATAATTAAAAACCAAAATAATAACATGAAACAATGTTTAAGATGCCACTCGGCATATACAATATCAACTCTCAAAACTAACGACATTTCCCAAAAATCTGGAACCTCATGAAATTACAAGCTTTTGAATGTCTACAATTATCTAACTCCAGAATGTCTAACAAAGAAAAATACATAAGGGATAATACTTAAAAGAGAGAATAGAAAAGGACTCTCTAGTCTGCGGACACGGCATATATACCTTAGAGTCTCTACAACCGTCTCACCTCAAGAGTGATAAGTCTGAGTGGATGTACTTCGATCTGTACTTGAAAAACACGTAGAAAGGGCATGAGTACACCACAACGGTACTCAATAAATGCTAGGCCTAACCTCGGTCGAGTAGTAACGAGGAAGGTCAGATCCTTACAGAGGTTAAATGAAATACAAGCTATAACAGTATAGGAGAACACATTATAGTCAGGTGCAACAGTAAACAGTAACACAAGATAGAAAGAACAACACAAAGAATTTCATGGAAAGGAAGTGCAACTTAACTCAGAGATAGCAACTGGGGACCTCCTAGGAAAACCGTCATGTAGTCTAATGTTCTAAACTTCAATTGCACACAAGAGGGGGGGGGGGTGATCTGTGTGGTACCTAATTTTTCTCTCTAGAAGAACCTGGTTCTTCTAGGTGTACTTACTACTACTGTTTGCGGAATTAAAAGTGCATAAACTTAAAGAACACAGAGATTTTTACGTGGAAAACACCTGGTTCAAATGGTGAAAAAACCACGACCTACTACTCAGTAGGATTTTCCCAAACTTCCACTAAAATCCCTGAGCTAAAATAGCATTTACAAAACTCTTATAAACCTAAGGATTAAACTCTAATCCTAGTATGGCACCCAGCCTCAACTGTTGCGACACTTTCAAGTTAACTCTAACTTGAATACTCGAAGTACCTAATACAATTGCTTCTATGAAAGCTTGAAAGGTACAACTTTAAGCCACCTAATACAATTGAACTAGAATAAAAAAAAGACATAAAGGAATTGGTTCTTCTATCTTGTTCAAGTAGCTTCAGGAATACACACTTGAATCTCACATAAATTGCTTGCAAAATTACCTCTCTCTTTTGCTCTCAATTTAGTTTAACTTCTGCGTTTGTGAAATACCTGTAAAAGAGAACAATCTCTGTTATTTAATGATTCAGTAATTAGAGTTTGATTGAGACTCAATTGCTAATCTTCCATCGAAGTTGATCCCTTGAACGATACAAACTCCAACCCTATCCTTTATTTAGATTCTGACCTCTTCCATGAGGAGACTTCCTCTCCTCATCCAATATGCAAGCTTTTCGATCAGTTCAGAAGATATTTTTGCTTGATCCTTGAGACTTATCTTCTTCATGTTCATCTCACATGTATAGGTTGATAAACACTGTGTCTCATATGATGGACCTGGTCCATGACTGAGTTCAATTGTCATTCTTCAAAACTTCACCTAAACTTGGGCCAACAAATTTTCCTTTTTTGATGATGACAAACTCTTTGCTTTTATGAATCAAAAATTCTGTAAGAACTCAGCTTAACCATCAACACTTAACTTAGCATTTTAACTTATCACCAAGGACCATGTTTAATTAGGTAATAAATATCACATTATTCAGAATAAAAATTGTAAAAATTAAAGCACAATATCTCTTCTCCCTTTTGGCATCATCAAAAAGTTACATACAATGTGAATCCCAGATTTATATAATTACTCATGGCCACTGGGAAACTGCAAGTGAAAATATGGATTAAATCATCAATAATCAAAAAACACATTTAGACTATTAAGAACAAATTCTTCATAGAACAAGAGAAATAGTAGTTGTTATTGATTAGATATGTTTCCACCTACAAACCACAAAAAGAAAGAAAAACTTCCAAATATGAGCAAAAAAAAAACAGACAAAGTCCCAAACTGGGTCACTGGGGGTTACTAGACTGGTTCAGAAAACAACAACCGGAGGACCTACGGCTTTGAGGAACTAGAGGGATGGGTTTGGAGAAGGTTGAGCATACTCTAAAGCATTCCTTCACTTTTCCCCGTTTCTTTTGCTAGCTCAGCTCGAAGGTCATCTCTTTCAGCTTCCAATTCAGCAACACGAGCCTGAAGCCTAGCAATTTTAGCATCCTTAGTTCCACACTCTTGAACCAAAGCCCTAACCTTGCTATTCACTGGTGTCTTCAGAGATGAACCAGGTTCAACTGGAATGGCACTGACAGGATAGTCACACGGCAATAAAGTCCTAACACCAAAATGCTCTTTGCTTGATGTCATCTCCCATTTCTTCAAAGGCACCTTTAGCCTGTCCAACACAGTGGTCAGTATGAACCTATATGGAGTTGCATGTGCCTTGGAGCCATTAATGACCCTATCCGGTAGTTTGACAATAAAAGTAGGACAATTTATCTGCTTTCCTCTCACAAGGCATTCCATAAGCACCAGGTCCATATAGTTGGCAGTATGCCTCCTCTCCTGTCTGGGCAGCAGGCACTTGTTAACAAATTCAAACAAGACCTTGTGCTCAGGTCTCATCTCACTCTTTTAAACAAATCTAGCTTCAGGTACATCTTCAACATTTGCAGCTTCACAAAATTTCTAGTGATTTGAAGAGCAGTGGGAAGAGATTCCAGACATGGCCACATTTGCCTTGTGTAGTCATCATACCCTTCACTTGGTATGTCCAGAATCTCACCTAGTTTGATTGCATCAAACTCCACTTTTACACCCTTCACCAGACTGGAGACTATCCCATTTTTCACAGTGGGATTGGCCATAAACTATATCAACTCATTATTAGCCAGCCTCCCATCCATCTCAAGGACCATATCCTTCTACCCTTGTGCAGTAAGAGCATCCATCAATCTTCTCATTCCCAGCTCATCCAGGTCTTTCAACAATCTTCCTGTCAAAATTTTTCTTCTGCCAAAGATGACAAACCTATCTTGGTCTTTCTCAGATTCCTCTTCTTCTCCACCACTCCACTCTTCATCTTCTTCAATAATTTTCTTTTGTTTACCCTTCACGGCAGACCTAGTTCTTTTGGCTAAAGAAGATTCAGCAGGTACAGGTACATAGGAAGACTTCTTGGAAGAAGTCTTGGAACTTTTTGGTTTGGGTTTTGGAACCTCTTCAGTTGTTCCTCTTTCTTGACGGACCAGTTCCATCTCCTCTTCTTCTTCTGCAACCTCAGAACTCTCCACAACCTTTGCTTTTCCTTTTTCCCTCTTTTTCTTCCTGCTCTCTTCCAGTGCTTTCTGCAATTCTGCTTCACTGTGATGACCCAAAGGGGTCATCACCGTATTTCTCCCTTTTTTCGCGCTTTCGAGGCCTTGAAAACCTTATTTTGTAGTTTCCTCGATTTGTGTGCGCAGTTCGGGCGCGAAGACGAAAACGTTTTTATGTTAAAATATATGATTTCTGTGAAAAATTTAAAGAATTATGATATTAATATTGGTATAGTTGACCTTGGTCAACATTTTGGGTAAACGAACCCGGACCGGTGATGGGACGGTCCCGGGAGGTCCGTAGAAAAATATGGGACTTGGGCATGTGCTCGGAGTCGAAATCCGAGGTCCAGAACCCCAGTAAAAGATTTGTTCTGTTAAATTGTTTTTTGAAATTATTAAGGAAAAAAAAATAATAATAGAAATGAAAATGAGCTAGAAAATATAGGTATCGGGCTCGTATTTTGGTTCCGACGCCCGATACAGGTCTTAAATATGCGTTAAGTGCTTTCTATGAAATTTGGTCGAAATCTGACGTCGTGTGACGTGTTTCGGACTATGAGTTCCAAGTTAGAAAGTTAAAGAACTTTGAAATAAAAATTATGAGTTTTGAGGCTCTATTCTATGTAAATGATATTATTTTGGCGATTTGATCGCGCGAGTAAGTCTGTACGATGTTGTTGGAGTTATGTGTATGTTTGGTTTGGAGCCCCGAGGGCTCGTATGAGTTTTGAGTAGGTCCCGGGAGGCCTTAGGCTTAAAATATCAAGTGTGGCAGTGTAGCAGGTCCCACACGGCCGCGGTGCATTTCTGCACGGTCCGCGTGTGCAGGGTCAAAAAAGTCATTGGTTTAAGTTTAACCAGCACGGCCACGCACCAAATCAGTGCAGTCCACGCTGGAAGCCACGCGGCCGCGGCGCATTTCTGTGCGGTCCGCGTGGCTAGGTTCAGAGAGGCCAGGTGCAGGTCCACCAGCGCGACCGTGCACAAAAACAGTGCGGTCCGCGCTGTGTAGGTTCAGAGAACATATTTTCTTCCCTTTTTCGGTACGGCCGCGTGGCATTTTTATGCGGTCCGCGCCAGCCTTCAGTAAAGTATATAAATTCGAGATTTTCAACTATTTTACACTTTTTCAAAACCCAAAACATAAGAGGCGAATTTCCAAACAATTCTTCTTCTTCAAAACGATTGGTAAGTGATTTCTAACTTATTTTCTTCACTCCTTAACATCTTGTAACATGATTTCAACTCCAATCAAGGATTTTCATAAAAGGGAATTGGGGGTTTGGTTAAGGATTAGGGTTTTCAAAAAAATTGGGAAATTGGACCTCAATTTGGGGTCCGATTACAGAACTAATCATATAATTGGGATCATGGGGGAATGGGTAACCGGGTTTTGGTTCGAAACTCGGGTTTTGACCACGTGGGCCCGGGGGAATTTTGGGAAATTTTAAGTAAAACTTTAGGAAATTCGTTTTATGCATTCAAGTTGATTCGATTAGCATTTGTTGATGCCTTCAAGTAATTTGTGACTAGATTCGAGCGGTTTGGTGGTAAATTCGAGGGGTAAAGCTATTCTAGAGGCTTGAGTGGACTTTTGGAGCATTTGAGGTAAGTGTTTGATCTAACTTTGGCTTGAGGGAATATGATTAGAGTGTTTTGATTGCTATTTGCTAAATGATCGAGTACGGTGTATAGGCATGGTGACGAGTATCTATACACCGGTGTCTAGCATGACCGCGAGTTATAAATGTTTTTAATTCGAAAGATATGACACAACTATCTTGTTAAATTGATAACTTCCTTGTAAAGTGTTGGATAAGGACAAAATGAACTAAAAGAGTTTGTGAAGAAATGATTCCCTTGCCGGGACGAGTAGACTGTTATACTTGAATTCTCCCTTGCCGGGATAGTTGGGCAGTTAGTTATACCCTTGCCGGGTTTAACTGTTATGTTGATGTTTTTTTTCCCTAATGGGATATCCTTTGGAAAGATTATTAGTGTTATGAATTATAATATGGGATCGTGTGGCACGCCGACCACATATGAATTATAATATGGGACCGTGTGGCACGCCGACTACTTATGAATTTTAATATGGGATCGTGTGGCACGCCGACCACTTATGAATTATAATATGGGATTGTGTGGCACGCCGACCACTTATGAATTTTAATATGGGATCGTGTGGCACACCGACCACTTATGAATTTTAATATGGGATCGTGTGGCACGTCGACCACTTATGCACTAATAAATGGGATCGTGTGGCACGCCGTCCACTTAGACTTATAGATTTATACGAGCTATAGTATTGAGATGGTTACATTGTTATATCTATTAATTTGTTCTTTTCTGTACCCCCAACATGTTTTCCTCCCCTTTTAACTATTTAGATTAGCGTATTCTCTTGTTATTGTATATATCTATACAGGTTGTTTGTGGTAGGTCCTGTCTAGCCTCGTCACTACCTCGCCGGGGTTAGGCCAGGCACTTACCAGCACATGGGGTCGGTTGTGCTGATGCTACTCTTCTGTGCCTTTTTGTGCACAGATTAGGAGGTAGCTTACGGACCACCGCAGCACTTCTAGACCGGGAGCCGACCTTCAGTCCAAAGACTCTTAGGTAGCTTAGCTGACGTCCGCGGGTTCGGTGTCTCATCTATGTTATTTCAGTTTGTTTATTTGTATCGAGATAGACTCTTGTGTATTTTCTTTCAGACTTGTTTGTAGTATTCTGTAGTAGTCCGTGAGCTAGTGACACCAGATTTTGGGTAGTGATGTGTTTTAACTTCCGCATTTTTATATCGTTTGTTAAACCTAAAGTCTTCCGCACTTATTTAATTGTTGTTAGAATATTATATTGTTGAGGTTGGTTAGAGAATGTGTAATGTTTGGCCTAGCTACGTTAGTAGGCGCCATCACGACGCCCGATGGTGGGATAAATCCGGGTCGTGACAAGTTGGTATCAGAGCTCTAGGTTACTTAGGTCTCATAACTCACAGACAAGCTCGATAGAGTCTGAGGGATCAGTATGGAGACGTCTGTATTTATCCCCCACATGCTACGGAGTTAGGAAACATTTCACTTTTGTTCTTTCTCGTCGTGCGAATCTGTTTCTCAAATACTAATTGTCCTTCTACTCTGTTCTTTTGCAGATGGTGAGAACACGTGCGCCTTCTTCTACCGCGCAGCAGCCCGAGACCCTAGCAGCAGCTCCTATCAGGGGCAGAGGGCGAGGCCGAGGCCGGGCAGAGCTCAGCCCCGAGCAGCAGTCCCAGAGGTGGAGCCTCATGTTGACTACGATGAGGAGGTTCCAGCTCAGGTCCCAGAGGGTTTCATAGCCACTCCAGTACTCCAGGATGCCTTGGTCCGACTGGTAGGCTTTATGGAGAGTGTTTCTAGAGCGGGTTTTCTTCCCGCGGCACCAGCCACATCTCAGGCTGGAGGAGGAGTTTAGACTCCTGCTACGCGTACTCCGGAGCAGCTAGCTCCTCAAAATCAGGTTCCAGCAGTTCAGCCAGCTGTGGCAGCCCAGCCGGGTATTCCAGCTCAGACCGGTGATAGTGCGGCGATGTCCGCGGATGCTTTGTGGAGGCTTGATAGGTTCACCAAGCTCTTCACCACCACCTTCAGCGGTGCTTCTACAGAGGACCCCCAGGACTTCTTATTCAGCTGCCATGAGGTTCTCAGGACTATGGGTATCGTGGAGACCAATGGGGTCGACTTCATCACTTTTCGGCTTGCAGGATCTGCCAAGACTAGGTGGAGGGACTATTGTTTATCTAGACCAGCAGGGTTGCCATTATTGACTTGGGATCTGTTTGCAGAATTTTTCTTGGAGAAGTTTCTCCCGGTGACTAAGCGAGATGCTCTACACAGGCAGTTTGAGCGTCTTCATCAGGGTACTATGACAGTCACGCAGTATGAGACTCGGTTTATTGACTTGGCACGCCATGCTATTGTTATACTTCCCACTGAGAGGGAGAGGGTGCGGAGATTCATTGATGGGTTGATCCAGCCGATTCGACTTCAGATGGCCATGGGGGCCGGTAGTGATATGTCTTTTCAGGATGCGGCCAATGCGGCCCGCAGGATAGAGATGGCACTTGCACGAGGAGGTAGTCAGGGGTCAGACAAGAGGCCTCGTCATTCTGGTAGGTTCAGTGGTACCTCATCTGGAGGTAGGGATTCATATGGTAGAGGCCACCCTCAGAGGCCCTTTCAGTCCGCACTTCAGGTTTCACATGGTACTACAGGTGGCCGTGGTTCCCAGTCACAGTATTCTGCCCAGCAGCTTTCTAGCTCACCATCAGCACCTATCAGCGTACCACCACTCCGTTATTCTCAGCAATCGAGGGCTTGTTACACATGTGGCTACACGAGACATATTGCCAGGTATTGCCCTCGAGCATCTGACATCTCTCAGCAGCAGGGCCCTCGCCCCATGATTCAGGCAGTAGGTGGTCCCCAGGCTGCCCAACCAGCTAGAGGCGGGGGTAGGGATCATAGAGGTGGAGGTAGGGACCGTAGAGGTAGAGCTCGGACCGGCAGAGGCAGAGGTCAGCCAGTAGTTGATCGCCCTAGAGATTCTATTCAGGGAGGTGGGGCCCAGCCCCGTTGTTATGCTTTGCCAGCCAGGCCAGAGGCCGAGTTATCAGATGCTGTGATTACAGTTACTATTCTGGTCTGTGACAGGGATGCATCAGTGTTATTTGACCTTGGGCTACATATTCATACGTGCCGTCTTATTTTGCTCCCTACATAGCTATACCTAGTGATACCTTCGGTATTCCTCTATATGTATCCACGCTAGTGGGTGATTCTATAGTGGTCGACAAAGTTCACCATTCCTGTGTAGTAGTATTTGAGGGTCTTGAGACCCGTGTTGATCTATTGCTTCTAGACATGATTGATTTTGATGTCATATTGGGGATGGATTGGTTCTCCCGTATCATGCGATCTTGGATTGTCACGCCAAGACTGTGACCTTGGCTTTACTGGACTTGCCCCGATTGGAGTGGAGAGGGACCCCAAGACATGCCACCCGCAGTATTATTTCTTATGTTAAAGCTCGACGCATGGTCGAGAAGGGGTTCTTAGCTTATTTGGCATATGTTTGTGATTCCAGCACAGAGGTCCCATCTATTGATTCAGTTCCTATTGTTCGGTAGTTTCCTGAGGTTTTTCCTTCAGACCTGCCGGGTATGCCGCCCGACAGGGATATTGATTTTTGTATTGATCTGGCCCTAGGCACGCAGCCCATTTCTATTCTGCCGTGTCGTATGGCCCCGCCAGAGCTGAGAGAGTTAAAGGATCAGTTGCAAGACTTGCTTGAGAAGGGTTTCATCAGGCCTAGTGTTTCTCCTTGGGGTGCGCCAGTTCTATTTGTGAAGAAAAAGGATGGATCGATGAGAAAGTGCATTGACTACCGGCAGTTGAACAAGGTAACAATAAAGAACAAGTATCCATTGCCGAGGATTGACGATTTATTCGACCAGCTTCAGGGTGCTAGGGTGTTCTCGAAGATCGACTTGAGGTCTGGCTACCATCAGCTGAGGATTAGGGCGTCTGATGTCCCTAAGATAGCTTTTCGTACTCGATATGGGCATTATGAGTTTTTGGTCATGTCATTTGGGTTGACCAATGCCCCAGCAGCATTTATGGAGTTGATGAACCGAGTGTTTAGGCCTTATTTAGATTTATTCGTGATAGTCTTCATTGATGATATTCTTGTATACTCCCGCAGTCAGGAGGAGCATGAGCAGCACCTCAGAGTGGTTCTTCAGACCCTGAAGGATAGTCAGTTGTATGCCAAGTTTTTGAAGTGCGAGTTTTGGTTGAGTTCTGTTGTATTCCTAGGTCACGTTGTTTCTGCAGAGGGTATCCAGGTGGACCCAAAGAAGATTGAGGCAGTCAAGAATTGGCCTCGACCAGCGTCAGCTACTGCGATTCGTAGTTTCTTGGGGTTAGCCGGTTATTATCGTCGATTTGTGGAGGGGTTCTCATCTATAGCAGCCTCAATGACCAGGTTGACCCAGAAGGGTGCCCAGTTCAGGTGGTCAGACGAGTGCGAGGAGAGCTTTCAGAAGCTCAAGGCAGCTCTGACTACGGCACCAATATTGGTGTTGCCCACAGTTTTAGGACCTTATACAGTTTATCGTGATGCTTCTCGTATTGGGCTTGGCGCAGTATTGATGCAGGATGGCAGGGTCATTGCTTATGCTTCGAGGCAGTTGAAGATTCACGAGAAGAACTACCCAGTCCATGATCTAGAGTTGGCAGCCATTGTTCAT